>JZSA01001629.1:0-47776 GCA_000956155.1 Cotesia vestalis
AGCTAAGAAATTATTCTTGGTCTAAGAAAATTTTCTTAGCTCAAGAATTTATTCTCTTGACT
Source organism: Cotesia vestalis (assembly GCA_000956155.1). NCBI lineage: Eukaryota > Metazoa > Arthropoda > Insecta > Hymenoptera > Braconidae > Cotesia > Cotesia vestalis. The sequence continues at coordinate 63 of JZSA01001629.1, forward strand.
CAAGAAAATCATTTTCTTCAAAATAGTATTCTTGGTCAAGAGTTTGGCTCTTGAGTTAAGTCAATTTTTTTATCAGTGTATGTAAAAATGATAGTCTTCAGTAATTAATTCTATTTTATGTTTTTTTAAAACTATTTTAGTGTTTATACTTTTGTCATTGTTATTGTAATAAATAATATACATTTATCAAAATATAAACTTCAAGGGTGTAACATTCTAAATGTAAAAGCGTATCATCATTTCAATTATCGTTATTCTGGCAAAAATAATCAGTAGTAGAGAAACTTGAATTTTATCAAGATTCATCCAGGATTTAGTTCAGCTATCATGAAAAACACAAATGATTTAAAGCAATTAAATAATTAATCTATAGAATTACGTTTTTAGATAAATTCTTTATTGGTAGTGATTAATACAATTTTATAGAAAAACACATAACGATAAAAGTTGTTTGAATATTTGAAGGACTTATAATTAGCGATACATCCTTTAGGCTTTAGTCTCGAGATATGTCAGAAATAGAAAACATTTTTTTTTGTCAAATCAATAGAAAAAGAGTGACGAGGACAACACTTTTGAACTTTGGACCAGAAACGGTAAGAAAAATTTTACTGAGCTGAGAGTTGAAATAAAATTAATTTAAAAAATTCAAAAAATTAATTTTTCTTGATCCCCTACCCGAAAATACGCACTTTCTGGCAGCTCTTCGCTCCAGAAAGTACGATTTTTGTGGCTTACTTGAATTACAGAGCGCTCTGGCGGACTACGTTTTTTTTTCTGGCTCGCTAGTACAATATCTATATTCACAAGTATGCTGTTTACTATATTCATTCGCTTGTCAAACTTTTGAAGGTTGTGAAAGTGCGAAAGTGTTAATGGCCAGTTGTGCTAATAATATTGATATGGATGATTCATCATCTGATGATTCCTTGGACGAGGAGGAGGTTTTGAGGAATTTTGATCAAGAAGCTCAAGAAATTGTCCGCACCAAGACAATTTATTAATTTATGTGTTTTTTATTCTCAATTTTTCATTTCAGGATTTAATGATCGTGCAACTAATTGTAAATTATTGATGATATATTTTTTTAAGCCCGCCCCGACCAGCAAAACCTCGGCTTCGCCTCGGCTCGGCAAAAGTCGGGCGGCGCCTTCCCCCGCCAACGTTGGATGCTCTAACGCATGGAATATAGATGCCGAGGCATCTATATCCCACGCGCCAGAAAATCCAACTTTCTGGCCTAGGGTCGTAATATACTATAAATTTATGATTAAGCTCAGAAAGAAATTTTTAAGCTCATTGTATAATATGAAGTTATTACAAACATTAAAAGATGTTTATTAATAAAAAAAAAATAAACTTTCCGATCAAAAAGCACAATAATGACATTTAAGAAGTAGAATATACAGTTTGAAGATATCAGGAAATCTGAACAATTTTTTGGCTTCCTATTTATTTCTGTTATTGTTTTTAAATGAACTACAACAAAGCTTACATCAGTAAAGTTTATTTATTAAAATATCAATATACATTTTCTAATTATTTTATTGAAATTTTTAACTTCCGATAGTAAATTAATAAAATTTATAAATCACCCTTTCCAATGTAGTGCTACATGGTTTAAGTTGTCATAAAAGAAGAAACATTCCTTACTTCAAACTTTAAATTGCATCTCACTAGCAATTTACATTTCATAAAATATGAAAGTTGACTTGAATGATATCTACTTAAAAACCGTAGTTAAATTCAAACTCATTCTTCAATTCACTACTGTAGTTAATTTTGTAGTAGTTGCAAATGTAGAAGGAACAGTGCTTTCTTCCAAAGATATTTTAGCTGTGTTCCAATTTATCCATTAACTACTAACAGGAGAAAAAAATTGGTTGTCTGTAAAGTCTATTTAGGGACGATACTAGCGTGTGGCCAGATCGTGCGATTTTTTTACCCCCTCTATAGCGCCGGGCGCGCCTAGCACTCATGTAAATGACGCTAAAGAGGGGGTAAAAAAATCGCACGATCTGGCCACACTAGACGATAGTCTTACGTGGTAATGTCATAAAGAAACGTTAATGAAAAATTGCACACTTTTATAAATTGAATTGAATTATTATCATTGAATTATGATTATTGTAAACTTAAAAATTAAAAAATTTTAAATACTTAAAAATTATTTTAACAAAAAAAAGGACTTAATGATACATTGTTAATTAAAAATCGATTTAATTTTTTTATAATTGATATAATTTGGTATGGATATTTTTAAAACTGGTTAAAATGTTTAATTATTAATTTTGAAATATTAATTACAATTTTTGCAAATTTAATTTAAATAGTTTGTTTAAATATTATCATGATTTAGTTATAGAGAAGAGAAATGAATGTGTCATAAAATGTTATTCGAATAGATTGACTTCGAGGGGATTTTTTTTATACATAACGGTTATCTGAAAATAATAGAGCATCAAATCCAGGGATGAAAATTTTATTACATTACAAAATCATCGATTAACGTCGATGTTCGTGTAAGTGGTAGTACTTATAGTAAGATATGATAATGAAAGGAATATCTAATTTATAATGAAATGGATTAGAGATATAGACTTTAATAAACTTGATTATTTCAAACGTGTTGAAAAATTTGGTGGCCCTGAAAAGGGCCGTTGGGATGAGTTTATTTTGATCGAAGTTCAGAAATCTATTTGGAGCTGGTGTACTTGGTGACGGCTTTGGTTCCTTCACTGACGGCGTGCTTTGCCAATTCACCGGGCAAGAGAAGACGAACAGCTGTTTGAATTTCCCGGGAGGTGATGGTTGAACGCTTGTTGTAATGCGCAAGTCTGGAGGCTTCAGCAGCGATACGTTCGAAGATATCGTTGACGAAGCTGTTCATGATGCTCATGGCCTTGGAAGAGACACCAGTGTCAGGATGGACTTGTTTTAAGACCTTGTAGATGTAGATAGCGTAACTTTCCTTCCTCTTCTTCTTACGGTTCTTTTTGTCGGACTTGGTGATGTTCTTCTGGGCTTTGCCAGATTTCTTCACAGCTTTACCACTGGCTTTAGGCGGCATGATGATAATAGATAATCAGGTATTGAATGGATGATATTTAGATAACAACATCAAGCTTACTCAGATAGAGGGCGATTGTGAGTTGCCCCGATTTGATTTTGCTTATAAGACAGAAAAGAAGGGAATTGAGAATGTGTGGAACGCAATCGCGACAAAGAAGGGAAGATTATCCGCGATCTGATTCGTCCGCGTCAGCGAGCCAATGAGATTATCATGATGGCTCCCCACTTTTTTCCAGGCCCCTCACTTTCACGTACGCTCCTATCGAAAACCTTTATAATCATTGCTACTTGAAATTTTTCGTCAAATCGCACTAGAGTTCGCTCTGATCATTTAGTGTCGTTCAGTTCTACCTTAAACTTACTAATCATGTCTGGTCGCGGCAAAGGAGGCAAAGTAAAGGGAAAGTCAAAGACTCGTTCAAGCCGTGCTGGTCTTCAATTCCCAGTGGGTCGTATTCACCGTATGTTGCGTAAAGGTAACTACGCAGAACGTGTCGGAGCTGGTGCCCCAGTGTACCTCGCAGCCGTTATGGAATACTTGGCTGCTGAAGTCTTGGAGTTGGCTGGTAACGCCGCTCGTGACAACAAGAAAACTAGGATCATCCCACGTCATCTCCAATTGGCCATCCGTAACGACGAGGAGTTGAACAAACTTCTGTCTGGAGTCACCATTGCTCAAGGAGGTGTCCTGCCCAACATCCAAGCTGTCCTTTTGCCCAAGAAGACCGAAAAAAGCAGCTCATAAATTCATAACTCTATCTCCATCCAATAAAACAAAACGGCCCTTTTTAGGGCCACCAAATTTTTCAACACGTAAAAAATATTCAAATTTATGAAATAGTAATCTGTAAATTTCGACTAAAAAGTTAAAACATAAAGTTAATCTATGAAATTGCTTTCCGTCATAAAAAAAATAAATAAACTATTTACAATATAAGGTAACAGCTATAGTAAAATACATTAATTTTTAAATAATACTAATTACTATTGTAAATAACTAAATGATTTTAATAATACGTAAATCAAATTTAATAAATAGTCCCATCAGTACACTGATTCTTTTTCAGTTATTTTCATTGTTTTTTTGCACAATTTGATCATTTTAAATATCCAATCATAATTATTATGATAGTGCTTGACAAATTTTTTCGAGTAAATTATACAAATCCTCTGTAATATTCGTAAATTAAATTCCATAAAGAAATTATCAAATAAGATTAATATAAAATAATTATAACGATCTTAAAAGAAAAGTATAAATTAATGATTAAAAGGAAAATGCTTATCTACCATGTCTACACCAATTGACAATTAATAACATTTCATTCACCATGTATGTGATACATAACCTCTAAAAAATATAACATGATAGATATATGAGGCTATATACTTACAATAATGATAGAAATTATATAGAATTATTGTAATATTCATTTTTTGATAACTAACTGTTATTTTTTCTTAATTTTTTACTTTTTGAGAAAATGATTCAGTGAGCTACTGAATAATTTTATTGGTACTTTCAGTAACTTGTAAGTTACAAGCATTTTAGTTAAACATTGATCTTATTATAATAAATTATCGTATAGATTAATTCTATTAAAAAATTAATATTTGAATAAATCTTTTTAAACTTATACGTTGTTGGATGTAATTCTATAATGATAAAAATATTCGTTGGTGAAAAAGGGTAATATCAATCTTATTAAAATATTGAATTTAAAACCAAAAATGATTTTTAATGGATAAATTTGTGATTTAATTATTCATTACAAACCTTAAACATTTTTGATAAGACAATTTATTTTTCAGTTGTGTAATTAATTAACTGAAAAATTTTTTCAACATTGGTTGATGATTAGATAACACGTATTTTCTTGATTATTATTCATGTACAGAATGTATAATCATTTTCGAAAAAGAGATTTATACACTATCAAAAGAAGAATTAAACATTAAATTTATGTTGTAACGTTTGAAGTACTTAATTTTAATCATTGCAAGGAAATGTATATGTTAAGATGATTAACCTAAAATTTATATATTGCATAGATGTCACAAGTATTTAAATTTCCATATATTCAATCAAATTTAAATAATACAACAATTACATTTTGCATATTTAAAGACTCGGTTATAATATAAAAACCAATCTACAAATTCCTTCCTTATTTTTTCAATTATAAATACAGATGTTTTTTCAATTATTGAATAGCAAGTACAGATCAATATATTTAGGTTAAGTACTCGTAAATGATAACGTAAAAGTATAATTATGAATAATGATGGAAAAAATTTTGCAAAGGAAAAAAAAAACATTTTTGTAATAAGTATCAATATTTATGTTAAATCATTTAGGGCCAGTTTTTCAATCCGAGATAAAATTTTATCCTTTGCCAATATATATCTATATATTGATGTGTATAAATATACTGGCAATGATAATTTTATCCTGGTCCTGGATAAAATTTTATCTCAGATTAAAAAACTGGCCCTTAATGTAATATTACCTCTAAAATAAACAAGTACATTTTTTTCATTTTTTAAACATCTACATTGATAGTCTATGTTTTTTTTTATTATTTATAAATTGTTACAATTTTAATTTAAATGTAATTAAATGTGGTTATTTTCTAAATCTTTTCTTTAGATTAACTATATTATATCTAGTTTCGATTATGTTTTTTATCATTTCATGTTTCGATATTTCATTGTATGTATCTAAGCAAGAATATTTTTTTCTTTTTTTTTAATAAAAAACCTGATTACATATTGTTATAACTTAAGTTAGTTTAATCTTACATTTAAATTATAAACTGCTAAATTTAATTTATTTCTTTACAATATCTACGCTTAAAAAGAGGATATTGTTAATTACATTATGTGTAGGTTTTTTGTAAACTTTTCCTGTAAAATCAATAAACCAAATCATACTGTTCTTAAACTATCTCTTATTAAAAAAAAAAAAGAATTAAAAATGATTTCATATATTAAATGACCGTAAGAGATAGTATTAAAACGGATTAAAAAGCATTCAAAATGATTAAAAATCAAATCATTTTAAATTCTTTTTTTTAATAAGGGATGTCAATATTGTAAATTATATGTAATACAAGTTAGCCTAATAGACAGGGTATTGTAATCGTAAACTATATTGTATGTGCAAAAAGTATCGATTGAGAAAGAATGAACGTAAAAATTAAGTCAATAAATAAATACTTAAATTAAAAAAAAAAAAACAAGTCCAAGTACTTACACACGGTCATTTGAAGTTTGTTTCAAGATAATCGTTTTATTTAGTCACGTCATGCTTTTAGATACTAATTGTGAATCTATACATTAATGGTATTGATAGTATTGTTTGTAAAATGTTCATGAAAATTGTTTTTTGATTGCAATGATGGATTCTATTAAAGTAAGTACTAAATATCGCGTTACTGATGCCATAAGGGCGTATCGCAAAAAAAATGACCTTGAAAAGCCATAAGGGCGTATAAAAATTTTTTTTCCGGGAATCGACGTAGTTATGCCTGAAACGGGCAGAAGTGCAAAAAAAAATTTTGGTACGCCCTTATGGCACCCGGGTGCCATAAGGGCGTATAATAGGCTGATACGCCCTTATGGCATTTGTAACGCGATATTTTTAAGAATTTTTAAAGGTCAATTAAAGTTAACAGACTTGTCATTTTCTTCGTATGAAAAATTTGTGGCCCTGAAAAGGGCCGTTTGGTTTGTTATTGAAAAGGTCAAAGGTAAAATGACTTAAGCACGTTCTCCTCGAATACGACGGGCCAATTGGATGTCCTTGGGCATGATAGTGACTCGCTTGGCGTGAATGGCGCAGAGGTTGGTGTCTTCAAATAGACCTACAAGGTAAGCTTCGCTGGCTTCTTGAAGAGCCATCACAGCTGAGCTTTGGAATCGCAGGTCGGTCTTGAAGTCCTGGGCGATTTCACGGACGAGACGTTGGAAAGGCAATTTACGGATCAACAACTCCGTACTTTTCTGGTAACGACGAATTTCACGCAGAGCTACGGTACCGGGACGATAACGATGGGGCTTCTTCACACCTCCAGTAGCTGGCGCACTCTTACGAGCAGCCTTGGTAGCTAACTGTTTGCGTGGAGCTTTGCCACCAGTTGACTTACGAGCTGTTTGCTTGGTTCGTGCCATTGTGACTGAACGTTGAACTAATTCGACTTGTCGCGCAGCGAGAAGGGAAAAGACTGTGGAAAAATTTTTCGAAGTCGCGGTTTTGTCAACTTTCTCCCAGACAGCGCTCTTTTCGTGGCCTTAGGGGGGGTAAAGACAGGATTTTAAAGATTTGATTGGTTAAAAGCGAAAAAAGGGGAAATAATCCCCGACAGAAAACAATGATAATTGTTGTTTCTCTCTCAAAAACTAATCTGATTGGTTGAAAGCTGAGTGAGTGGTGGGAGCAACAAAAACTCCAGCGGAAGGAGTAAGCCCAAGAAAGTGAATAAATATCTCCACTCCGGTTTGGCGATTCAGTTTCGACTTTGTTCTCATCTTGGTATTGTCGTACCAACAAATATTCTGTCACAATGACTGGTCGCGGTAAGGGAGGAAAAGGATTGGGTAAAGGAGGCGCCAAACGTCATCGTAAAGTTCTTCGTGACAACATCCAAGGTATCACTAAGCCAGCCATCCGTCGTTTGGCTCGTCGAGGTGGAGTCAAGCGTATCTCTGGATTGATATACGAAGAGACTCGTGGTGTCCTCAAGGTCTTCCTTGAAAACGTCATTCGTGATGCCGTCACCTACACTGAACATGCTAAAAGGAAGACAGTCACTGCTATGGATGTTGTATACGCATTGAAACGTCAAGGACGTACTCTTTACGGTTTCGGAGGTTAATTTTAGATTCGCTCACCACAAATACAAACAAAACGGCCCTTTTCAGGGCCACCACATTTTTCATACGAAGAACGTCTTTCATGTATATTAATATTATATAATTATCTATCTCAATCATGATTAATTATAGTCAACAGCATATTATTATTATTTTACCACTTGATGATTGAAAAGTTATTAAAATACATTATCGAAAATAGTCATACCTAAATATCATAACGCAAAACAGTTTTTAAAAATTTTTAATCTAGCAATAATTTTTTTTAACAAAAAAAATTTTTGGTACTTTTAATTAAAAAATTAATCATGAAAAAGCTCTTGAAGATAACTTTACGAAATTGTCAGCGATTATAGAAAAATATCTATATTTTCACATAAAATTCTTTTGCAAAATTTATTTGTTTTTTATATTTTTTATTAATTTTTCAATGAACAAATTAAAATTTTAATGACTTCTCAGTCCTAAGCTTAACCGTTAAGACTGTAGATCGCTACAAATTACACAATTATTTAATAAATAATTTTTACAATTCAATTTTTTTAAAATTTATTTATACTTTTAACAATATTTGCACAGAGTAATCAAGATATATTTATAAAAGTATTACTTAGATTTAACAGTAGAATAAAATAAACATTTTAATAAAATATAATGAAAAAATCAATTAATGCTTTAAATTAGTTCTTAATTTTTTTTTCTGTTGTTTCTTAAGTACTGCATTTGTAATACTTTTCTCATATTCGGAGAAAACTTTACATTTTAAGGAGTCTATGGGAACTTTCGAAAAAATGAAATTGACGCATATTTTTTATTGTGATTGCTTGATCATGTCGCGATTTGTATTTTACTTCATGGGAATCATGCTCATTTTGAGAACAAAACCCAAAATTTACATTTATGAAAAAATTTTTCACCAATTCAAACAGTGACTTTGCCAAAGTAATGTGTTAGTATTGTCACGTTGTACACTCGTGAGTATACACGTAACACACTCATTTTTGACTAGTATATGTGCGTGCACCCAGTCAATACTCGACATCTCCCTAGAACATATATCTGTGTATTACCCAGGTCATATTCATGTGCCGAATTACACAAACGAAATCAACAAAATAAATCGACACTATTCAAATGATCCTTAATTAGTTTTTTTTCTTAAAACTTCTAAGCTCCCGATAACAATTAGTATCAGTAATTACTGAACATGGTATATTTTTACATTTATTGTAACTCAGTTTTTCTCTAAATTTTGATTACCAAGCGGTAGGTGGTCAAAACAATTACTTACTATAGTCTGACAGTATATTATAATAAAAATTTTTCCACTTACGTCAAATCTGGCAATATTGCTTGGAAAATTATCATTATAATTGATTTGAAAATTTAAAATGTGTTTTAATAGCTTAGTGGTGTACAACGTTTATTTACACTAAGCTAAAACATGTTGATATAAGAAAAATCACTAGTCTTGAAAGCTAGTAATTTTTAGCATAAGTAATAACTAACCTCATGTTTAACATGGTGTATACAGCAAACAAGAAACATCCGTTAAAATAAAACGTATTTTGACTGAGTTGCAATTTGAGTATATTATATTATTGCTTAATTTCATTAAGAACGATATTAAACAGAATTCAAAAATTAACGGAAATAATACAAAAATCTCACTAAATATTGTAAAAGCTAGTATCGTTAATACACATGATAATCTAAATCTTATATCAGTGGGTCATAAGCAAAATTCAAACGCTTGTACAATTGCAAACCATTGTACGTAGTTGTAACCATCAGAGTTAATTCCATTATAACATGACGCGTTTATGTTTAATCAAGTATACATTGTACCCGCCAAAACGTTTTAAAAATTCATTAGACTAATAGCTTGTCAAAAGTGGGACTTCTAGATGTACATACATACATATAAAGATTTTTTTAAACAATGTCTCAAAAACAAAATGATTTTTCTCCATTGTAAGTATTTATTTTTTTTTAGCATTAAACCACCAGTGTAAAATCGACTGATCAAGACTAACTTAGAAATTTCAATTCTGAGCTAAAACAATTGATCCTTAAAAAAAAAAGAATTTAGTTCCAATATACCATCAACATTTTTTTATAAGCAATTCGACAGATTTTAACAATCATTGAAAATTGAGAGTAGTTTACGTTTTGAAAAATTTGGTTGGCCCTGAAAAGGGCCGTTTTTATTATTTTATTTTATTTTTTTTTAATGATCAAGTAATAAGATAGTGGTCTTATTTCTTAGCTGCAACTTTTCTGGCAGGAGCTTTCGCCGCTTTAGGAGCAGCAACTTTCTTGGGCTTCGGCGACTTGGGTTTGGCAGTCGGAGCTTTAACAGCTTTCTTAGCTTTCGGTGCAGCAGTAGTTTTAGGTTTCGCTGAAGCCTTAGTAACTGCTTTCTTATCTGACGCTGATTTCGCAGCAGCAGCTTTTTTGGGTCCAGTTGTCTTCTTCACTGAAGCTTTCGATTCACTAGGAGTCTTCTTGATTGCTGGTTTCTTTACTGCAGCTTTTTTCGGAACAGATTTCTTCTCAGTGGAAGCAGCCTTGGGTTTCGGCTTGACTGCAGCTTTGGTGACTGGAAGCTTGAAGGATCCAGACGCACCTTTACCTTTGGTTTGAACCAAAATTCCCTTGGTTACAGCTGACTTAAGGAACTTCTTAATGAACTGAGCTTGTTTCTCGACATCAACTTTGTAAGTTGAAGCGATGTACTTCTTGATAGCTTGAAGCGATGATCCATGGCGCTCAGCAAGATGTTTGATAGCGGCCTTGACCATGTCAGCGGTGCTAGGATGAGTTGACTTGGCAGCTGGTTTTTTAGCCGTGACTGCCTTCTTAACAGAATCAGTTTTAGCGGTGACCTTTTTCTCCACTGGAGATTGCGCGACTTCGGTATCAGTCATCGTGAAGGATGATTATTATTGATAATAAAGAGATAGACGCGAATTAAAGCTTCTAACAACGGCCGTTATGAAATGATGGCGCTAAAAAACTCGCGCGGAGTCCACGGATTCTACGCGGACCGTGGAGAAAGATTGCTCTTCTTATTACCTAACTCTTGTCGATAAATTCTATTCGGCGGTGTTCGAACATTATAATAATTTTTTATTTTTTCAATATATATTGGTTAATTAATTTATAAAAATAATTTTTTCTTACATCAAAATGTTTAAAAATTACTTTAAAAAAATTATTTCTTTTAACAATTGACAATCAGCAAGTTTTATTTGAGTTTTTATAAGACACTACAACTCCAAAAACGATAGACGTAACTGCAATATTGTTAATAAACAATTATATAATTATTCAATTCCTACGAAAATAATTTTATATAATTCTCTAATATTCATTGCTACGGTATAAATTTTAATAATTACCAAATACATGTTTGTTTCGAAATTATGAGTTATTATAATCGGCTTTCTCAAGCCAACTCGCGGATTTGTTATTATAGCAGGCCATTATTTTTCAATTAGTGAAAATGATCATTAATGTTTAAAATAATAATAATTATTAGTTTTTATTAAATAAAAACCATTGAACTTTTAAAAAAATATTTAATTTGAAAGTAATTATTGTTTTATTATTAGTACTCATCTGTTGTGGTTTCTCATCTAGTTTTAACAATGACTGCCACTGTATTCCACTACCAATGCAATTCGGTAATGAATTTCAAGTCATGCAATGTATATTTTTTGATTCACCGTAAATTAAATTGGTTTATTATTGCGAACATATTTTAAATCAGCGATTTGGTTGATTTTTAAGCTATAAAATGTCTAGATTGAAACATTGAAATAATTAATTCATTTTTTAACTTCCCGCTAAGAAAATTAAAAATTTTCAAAAATCGGGAATTTATTGGTTTTACCACGTTTTTTTTAGGTGGATTCCATAAAAATCTATTTATTACACTGATATTTATTGTTCAATATCTCTGAAGAAGTCAAGTAAGGCTTAGAAACAACAGTGACCAAAAAATGTATGCACGTGTATGTACAGTGATATAAAAAACTTGATTTAAGAGAAGAAATCTTGAACCAAAAAGATCATTTTAAAGAGCTTGATAATCTTGAATTAAACCGAAAAATGAATTTTATTTTATTTCTTGATCAAGACAGCTTAGAACTTGTATTTTTATTTTATTAAGTTCTAATCAAGTTAATTCATTTCAGCCCTAGTATGTTTCAACCAATAGACCGAAAACGTAAATATGTGAACGAAAGTAATGATGTGTCGATGGTTTTTTAAAATTATTACATACTTAAAATTAATTATATCAAATAGATTGTTAAACATACAATATTAGCTTAAATGAATTAGATCTCTCACAAAACTATCTATCAGTAAATTATAACGTTCAAAATGACATATGACAATTATGAAATTATTGATAATACCTGAAGATGTTCCGTTGTCCCACGTGGTTGTACTGATTAATTTTCAAATTATTTTTTATTCGTGAGTTGATATTTTATTTTCATACGATTAAAAATTTTAATTTTATTTCATGAATTCACTCAAATTTTACTTTGACTTTATAATTGACACACTGAATATTTGTTAACAACTCTAATTAAGATGTTATTCAAGTATTTCAACTTTATCTTTTTCCGTGCAATGCACTTTTCTTGGGACATTTTTATGATCAACACTTATGAAGATCTTGGACACGAGAGAGAGTCTAGGCGAAAATCTTTACGGTCTCGAATATTTAGGTATTCCCAATTTGCACTGATATGGGGAAAACAGTGACCAATGAAGTTACCTGTTTCTTAGAACCCTCACCCTCTCTTCTTTCCGGAAAAGGTCGCTTTTGGGCTCCCTACTCAGGTAAAGGTACACACTTGTTGTCTCACTTACTCTTACTTACTAATGCATACCTTAGTGTTTGTATACACGTGAGCACATTTACGCGTATACAAAGACATATATGTATAGTTTAATACCAAATTATTTATTTGGAACATATAAATATTTATGTCATAACATTTAAATATTTTCAAAAATCGGGAAGTAATTAGTTTTTCGAAAATCGAGTTTTCATCAGATCTTGACGTTTTAAGGTCCTAGGAAGCTTCCTTGACTATGTCCGCGATGATGTGTGTGTGGGGGGAGTGGATATGGATGTATGTAAGCCGTTCATAAAATTTCACGGTTTGACCGATTTCATCGTGGTTAGCGCCATTCGAAAGGGTTTGACTAAACAGATTTTAAATACAATTTGGACTGATTCGGACCGGTAGATTTTCAGAAATCTCAAAAAAACGATGAAAAAATTTTTTTTCAAATGTGGTTTTTTTTTTTTAATAACTTTTAAACAGCTTTACTAATCGAGTCCAAAAACTAATTAGCTCTTAACATCAAAAAACCACATTGACCGCTGCCAAACCGGTCAAAATCGCTTGATTTGTTTGTGAGTTATCGTTGACGAAAAAAATTGAAAAAAAAAAATGATTTTTTCGAATTACACCGAAATTTCCGGTCTGATCAATTTGTGTTTAAAAGTATATGATAGAATTTAAATAACTACGTTAAATGCTGCCAACTGCATGAAAATCGGTTTATGCATTCAAAAATAATTGCAGTTTGAAAATTTAACAGTGTTTTATTGAACTTCTATCAGACTTTTGAACTCGAAGAGCTCAATAGCTTAGAACAGCTAACTCTTTGAGCTCGAGGAGCTCAAAAACGTCATAAATGCAATTTCAAGCGCTTAGATATGGAATTATCGGAAAGTTGCAGGGATGGCCTTTACACAGAAAACAATTTTCTTGAATCAAATAAATAATTTTGAAAAACTTGATTATCTTGATTTAAGTAAAAAAATTCTTAAACTAAGAAATGTTTATCTTCTTGAATCAGTTAAAAATTCTTGAATCAAGTTACATTTACTCAAATAAAAAATTTCTCTATTTAACTTAACACGATAAAACTCTTCGGTTTTCTTGGTTCAAGAATTTAACTCTTGAATCAAGTTAATTTTTTATTCAATGCAAATAAATTGATGAGATACTTAAAAATCACACTCTAATATCATTTAATTTTTGTTTTAAAAAAAATAATAAAATAAAATTTTCATGAAAAACTTTTTAAGCAAAAAAAATATAAAAATGAATATGACGTAATCAGAAGCCAACAATAGCTATTGATACTAGTCTTTCCTTCAAATTTACGGACATCCTTTTCTAAGTCGACATTCTTTTATAAAAATGAATTGCTTACGCTAGAAATATAGAAAGAAGTCTTATCGGAAACAAAAACTCCGAAATTATTATTTGAATCATTAAATATTCTTTAACATGTCATCTTTGTTTCGATTACAGGTTGAGTGTCAACAAAACATGACAATGCGGTTAAACAAGCTCATAATTTATTTATGGTATAAATATTATGGGCAGCCGACAAGTAGTCACTAGTCAGAGTTTGCTCATTCAGGAACTAAGTTTCAAAATGAATAAACTTATAGCTTTGGTGTTTATTCAAAATTTTGTATCTTGCCAAATTCAAATACCTCCTAAAAATAATTTGGCTTTGTTTAACAACATGATGGTAAGTCAATATAAAAATATGGTATTTTAACATTTTTAATAATTATAAAGTAAGATATGATTATAAATAAAAATTTTTATTTATTATATATATAATTTTTTTTAAATAAGAGAGATTTGTTCAATAACTGCAGAGCAGAATTTAGAACTATCGGAGTTTGGGGTCAAGACCAAATTTTTCCAACCGATGATGAGGCTGATATTGTTTTGCTAAATAAAAGTGAAATGTTAAAAGAACCGCCGATCAGACGGATAAAATTTCTGGTGGTAATTCTTGGAGAATTCAATCCTGATCCTGAAATGACTTTGTACGACGTGTTGCCGACTCTTGAAATAGAAACGATGTTTGTTTTTGACAAAAACAATTCAAATGAAGAATCCATGGACAGCATGTTTGATTGGTTTCAAAATAGATTCGAAAATTCGAAATTTTACTATTGCACTGCAGCAGAAGGAAGAATTAATATAATAACTTTTAATACTTTCGCGGATGTTGCTCCGACATTCTGGACCAAGATTGGAGAACTTCAATTTTCAGACGACGATGGGGATTACAGTATTTTTAAAGCCGAATATACTGAAAATACTAAATATATTTATGGTAAGTCTAAATAAATAAATAACTGATTTTATTTTTTTTTCTAAAGAAAATGAATTTTTTTAAATAAAAAAATTATTTTTTCCAACAGGTTCCGAGCTTTGCGAAAATGTAATCTTCGATCGAACTAAAAAATTACATGGCTACAAAATAAAAGTCGCAGCAAAACTACAAAATCTTTCCGAACCAAAACTTGTCGTCCTAAACGAGTTAATCACTAAAGACAGTGACAATTTAAGAGTTACATCTATGCTGAATCCAATGCAAGGATTATTCAGTAAATTCTTAACGGACTATTTGAATGTATCGGTCAATATTACTCACGGCATGCCATTATATCGCGGCATAGACACCAGCTTAATGATAATGGATGGAACTTTAGATTTGGGTCTCACACCTACTCATTGGATAGCAAAAGATGGGTTCTTCAAATTTTCGACCTATTTTTATCTGCCATACCCATCACTATTTTATTATATTACAATAGTGACCCACAATCGCAAAATGTCACCTTTGGAAAAAATATTCGAATTTTACGGTTGGCTGACCATTATTGCAACTTTTATCATCATCTTCATTGCATTTATTGTTATTTATTTAATAAACAGAGAATCTAATTCTAGTTTATCTTTCACCGTCTTCGAGTGCCTGAGGTTACTGATAGGCGGTTCTATCTACACGCGCATGCATTCTGATAATACGCGAATCGTTTTTTCTGTTATATTTTTATACTTCCTGATCATACAGGCAACTTTTTCTGGACATCTCGCGGCTTTTTTAACGAAACCTGTGTACAGAAAAAATGTCGAGACTCTAGAAGATCTGAAAGATCCTTATTACACTGTAATTTACTCACATGTTGGAGGTCAAAGCTACATTACGGACTCGGTTTTGTTAAATAAAACTAAATTTGGTGATTTTGAGTGTATTGATCATATCAATGATACTTCTATCGCTTGTATCGATGGTAAATCTAATTTGAACTTTTTGATAGCTGGATACAACTTGCATACACCAAAAAATTTTGTTAAGTTCAGCCACGCTTCCCTGTCAATGCGTCATAATTGGGCCTTGAGACATCGCGTTAACAATCTGGTTATGCGTTTAGCACAATCCGGAATTACGGAATCTTGGGAAAAAAAATTTGAGCAACCTTTAGACGAAGAATTCGCAAAAAAACATGATATTGAAGAAAACTACCACCGACCCATAAGTCTAACAGATGTTATGTTCGCTTTTATTCTACTTTTCGTCGGTTTATTTTCGGCATTTCTTTCTTTTGTTGTAGAATATTTATTAGAAATTCATACAACTATCAACATGTTTACAAGATAATAAGATTTTCGTTCATATTTAAAGAAGTCTATAGACTTGGATAATATATTTTGTGCTCAAAATTAAAAATTCTTCTATATAACTTATTTCTAATGATTTGACCAGTATTAAACCAGTAACGATTTGTCGCCGAGTTTTCGATCAAAACGGAAAAATTCCTTTTTGATTTTGGCAATTAATATTACTTTGGAAGTAAGGGTGGTTACAGAAAATCTGAGTAGAGTTATAGAAACAGTAAGGTACTCTTTAAGAGTAAACTCTCTTTAAATTGTAAATATTACTTTCTAATGAAGACAAATTTCGAAGCGAAATTTTTAATAGAAAGAGAGGTAAAAAGTTATGATTAGAAATGTTCACATACTTTTGGCTTAAACTAGATTTTTAAATATATAATCTTTTTCTTGAAAATGAAATATATTGAGAAGCTGAATATTTAAAGAAAATTCAATTACTTATATAAATTAATCTAAGTTAATGGTATAAATGTAATACTTTTTTTTTTGATAAAATATACATTGTCAATAAATTATTTTAAAATAGAAAATTGGATAGCTCTAATTCGAAATAAATAAAACTAGCATATACAAAGTATATATTAAGCTCCAAAGTTAATATAAAGCATATATACACGGACAGAACTAGATGACACTGGATATCATCCCGGATTATACTCAGTGATAATTGTGGTAAAAAAAAATTTCAGACAGTAGCTAAAAAAATCCAGGTTATACTGCGTGATATCTGGATTATACTCATTATAATCTGGATTATACTCATTATAATCTGGATTATACTCGTTATAATCTGGATTATATTCATTATAATCTGGATCATACTAGCTACTATCTGAAATTTTTTTTCACTCAGTATAATCTGGGATGATATCCAGTAACAATCTAATTGATACCTTGTAAAGTTCAAAAAAATTAAAGTACTATTTGAAAATTTTCATAAATTTTTTTTTTTTTTTAAGCAATTAATAAAAACTAAAAAACAAAGTTCCCATTCAATCTATTGTTTAAGAAGTTTTGAGCAAAACACCGAAAAATCTAAAAATTTAAAAATATCCACCCGAAAAGTTTTTTCGAAAGGTGAAAAAAAATTTAGAAAGATTAAAAAAATTACAAATTTTTTAGATTGTTGGAATTTTGGCGTTGAATATTCCGTGATTAATTTTGTTTGATGATTATTATAATTATTATTGAAATGAGTCATTGAAATTTATCTCATTTCATGTTCATGTAATTGTTGAGCTTACTTTAAAAATGTTCATCAGCGCCATATGATAGTTGTTTCTAATGTATAATTTTGTTACCGACACTCGCTTTTTTTCCTGGCAAAGCCTGTTGCATTCATCAGGTAACAATATATTTTGAGTGAAAAAAAGAAGGTTAGAAACTATGTAAGTATACTTATAAGTATAGCAGTAATATTATTATTCATTCATTCAATGTAAATTATACAACCGGTTTGTTTATTTACTGAACTTTTTTTTTCCTTTCAAAATATAGATCAAACAATAAAAAGAATATCAAATATACAAATAAAAAGCTGATTCTTTGCATCGTCAAATAATTTATTGATGTGATTATTCGGTGAGATATGTTTTTTTATATAAAATATTAATATTAAAAACAACAACAATTATGATACTGAATTTAACAAACATCCAATAATTTTTTTAATTTATATAACAATTGAATTATAACAAAAAAAATTCAACGTATAGAAGACTTGAAAAATTGTAAGTACTAATTTTTTTAAATAATTTTTTTTATAACAATTTTAAGAATTGTCAGATGTCTGATAATTTCAGTCTCATAAAAAATTATATGGTTATGTTGTTTTTTTTTAAAAGCATGTTATGAATATCATTCGATTTTTTAAAATTAACAAAAAAAAAATAATATTTCAGTACATCAAAAATGTCCAAGGAAGCCAAAATAGCATTAAAAGAAATCCGAAGTTGTTTGGATGAACACCAATATGTTGAGGCCATGAAAAAATGTCAAAAATTATTGAAAACAGATAAAAAAAATTACATGGCTCTTATAATGCTTGGTGCATCTATGAAAGATATTGATCAGTATAAATCGCAAGCACCTTTGGCTTATAGAAAAGCCATTGACTTACAGCCAGATAATCCATTAGCTTGGCGAGGACTCGTCAAATTTTATGAGGGGCAACCTGGGAATGTCGAAACTTGGCGTGAACTTGTCCCAGCTTATTGTAAATTATTAAAACTCGATAGGTAAAAACAGTTATCAAATCAATTTATTCGAATTTATAATTTAATAGTTACGAATTTACAATTTTGCTTCAAAAAATTCTACTGAATAGAAATTTTCAGTTAGTTAAAGTTACTATCAGAGAAATTTTATTTTTAGATAAATAACATGAAAATGTATTTTATTTTTTTAGTGACCTTCAAAAAAATTTAAATTACTTGGATCAACTGTCACGTTTATCAATCATTTTGAATGATAATGAAATCTTTGATGAAGTTATTGCTCTTATATTAGAATTAAAAGAAGATAAGGATAAAAATGAATTGTACAAAATAGATGAACTATTAATATCAATGATAAATGGATTTACAAATGCGCTTCCAAAATATCACGAATTATACAAAAATGTATTACTCTCATCACTTGATAGGGACATATCTTCAAAGCATTTAGAATATTATAAAAATTATTTAAAATTATTGTTTTCGGAAAAAAATTATTCTGGATTATTTTCTGCTGCAACCCAGATGAATCTAAAGTATCCTCGTGAAATGTACCCATTAGGTAAAGAAATCACCGATTACAGTTATTTAATAATCGTTTTAATTATAATTCTGTTCATAAATCATAATAATTTTTTTTTATTGTTTTAGAATGGATCTGTCGTGTTTACGCTGAACAGATTGTTTTAGAAGATTATGAAACTGTTCAAGACATTTCGATTGATTTACACTATCAGTCACTACTTGATCTTAACTCTAATTCTTATTTGGCCATTTTTGCAAAAGCAATGCATTATTGGCTAAAGGATAATCTTATCGAATCAAGGGACTTGCTTTATCAAGCAATAGCATTACATCCTAAATTACTTTTTGCTTGGATTGCATTAAGTAAAGTCAATTCAAAGTTGCATTGTTGGGCAGAAGCAGAAAATGCAGCGGAAAGATCATTGCAACTAATAAATAAAAGTTCAAAAATAATTATTGAAAAACTGAATTTACAATTGATTGAATCATTAGCGAGAAGTGACAGTAAAAAAAAATGGGAACAAGCCGCAGAAAAATGTAAAAAGGTAAATGGTAGAAATTATTTTTTTTTTTATTATTTTTTTTTTTTTTTTTTTTTTTTTTTTGTCATTTTATAATTTTCATCAAAATTTTTTCAGTTACTTGAAAACAATAATTCATTGAAAAAATTAAAATTACTTTATGCTCGAGTTCAAATTCTTCAAGATATTCCTGAAGCCTTTATTCTTTTGAAAGAACTAGAAAATGATCCAGAAACTCATCAAGAAGCCTTAGTAATTCGTGCATTGTATTTGAAAAATCGAGAATCATATGAAGAAGCTATTGATGTTTTGGGAGCAGTTTTGGATACTTCCGAAGCTTGGTTAATACTTGGTACAATTTATTGGAAGATGTCCAATTATAGCCATAGCTTAATGGCCTTCTTAAAAGGTATCCATGCAGATCCAAACGACTGGGAGTGTTTAGTCTATCTTGGGCATTATTATCGTGAACATGGTAATGATCTTGAAAAGTCAAGAAAATGTTATCAAAAAGCGTTAAGAATAAATCCTAACTCCGAGGAAGCTGGCTCTGGTCTAAGTACAGCTTATAGACTTTTGAAAAATACCGTAAGTACATTTAAAAAAATTTTTAATTTTACTAATTGTATGAATAGTTTTAAAACTAAATTATAATTTTAGGAAGCAAACATGCAAATGCTTCAAAGAGTAACAACTCAGGAAGGAGGTGGTCCAAAATGGGCATGGCTGCAACTGGGTCTTCAGCAATTAGATCAAGGAAAAATTGAACAAGCTATTAAATCACTGCGATATGTTATTAGAGCGGATCCCAATGACAAGTAAGATAATATAAATATTTGTAATCATTAATCTTTAATCAATTAATTAAGCTCGAGTAATTTTTTTATTTAGTCACTGTTGGGAATCACTTGCTGACGCTTATTGGGCCCGTGGTGCACACACGTCGGCATTGAAATCTTATCAACGTGCCCTAGACTTGTCGCCTGGTTCTCTTTATCCAATGATACAACTTGCTAATATTAAATTAGTAAGTTTTTAATCACAAGTAGAGTAATTAGTTAGTAAGTAGTTATTAGAAAAATTAGTACAAAACAAAAAATTTCAGGTTCTCGGTCGACATGATGAAGCTAAAGAAGCTTTCATTCAAGTTCTAAGCCAAGAGCAACGGTATATACCAGCATTGAAAGGATTAGCAGAAACTTGTTTAGGTCTTGCAAAAGAAAATGCTAGTAAACAATTACTTGGACGTGCAAGAAGAAACTGTCAACAGGCAATAGATTGTATTACGGACGCTATCATTGAGAATAGTAATTTATCGTGTCTTTGGAAGCTTCTTGGCGATGCTTCTTACAGGGTTGCAATTTTGCCGGAAAAATATTGTTACGTTGAAGTAACTCCAGGATTAATTAAATCAATGAGCGAAAAATATCGAATTGAAATCCACCAAAATGAACTTTTTACTCTTGCAGCAAGGTAAGAAAAAACTTTAATTTTCAAATTCTTATTAAAAAATTATTCGATGTCTCAAAATTTATTTCAGATCTTATTGTCGAGCGTTGAGTATTACCAAAGACTCGTCATTACTGTGGCATGATTTAGCATGTTGTTATTTGTCACAACTTATTCATGATAGTACGGTAAATCGTAAAGTTACAGCAGAAAAAAGTCTCGAAGCGGCTAAACAAGCTGTTAGACTTTGCCCAACAACTTGGGTACACTGGAATATTCTTGGAGTTATATGTATGATGCCAGAAATAAAAAATTATGCATTAGCTCAACATTCTTGGGTTATGGCGATTGATCGTGAGCCAAATAATGGAGTTGCCTGGACAAATTTAGGAACTTTATATTTACATTTAGGTATTGATTAATCTTTTATACTTTATTGAAAAAGGGTAAACAAAAATTAGTATAGATTCATTATAATTTATATTATAGGTGAAACTTATAAAGCAAATAAAGCTTTTTCACGATCCCAACGTGCGGATCCTGAGTATTCAAACAGTTGGATTGGCCAAGGAATAATTGCTGAATCTGTAAACAATAGAGAAGCAATGGATCTATTCCGTCATGCCATACAACTTGGGTATCATCCTCAAGCTGCAGTCGGTTATTCTCATTGGGTATTGATGACTATTTTAAATCCTGATGCTAAAAAGGATGCTCTTTATCATTATATGATTGTAAACATGCACGCAATACCAGTAGCTATAGATGCCATGACTTGGTATACCGGTAATGAGTTTTAAAAATAAATTTTAAAGTTATTTTTTGATAGATAATTATAATAATAATTATTTTTTTTTTTTGCTAATAAAAAACAAAATTTAAATTTTAGAGCGAGAACCTGATGTAATCTACGGCCGAAATGCTTTAGGATTGCTATTAGAACGGCAAAAATTGTACAAGTTAGCAGCTCATGAATACTCTGTTGCTTTAAAATTAGGAAAAGAAGATTCTCAAGAAGATCATGTAAGAGTAAATCTTGCACGAGTTTTAGTTCAAATGGGAGAATTTGACGAAGCTATTGAAGTTTGTCAGCGTATTAAAATAGCTAGCTTTAATTCTCACTGTCAATTAGCCTTAGCTTTGTTCAAAGGTATTTATGAACATGAATAACAAAAAAAAAACTGTGCTTATGTGTGAAAAAAAATATATATTCAACAAATGTTTTTTACAGCTGCAAGATATGAAGAATCATATGCGGCGTATGAAGCAGCTTTGAATTGGTTAGCAGATGATGGATCTGACAAAGCACACGTGCTCTGTGCAATGGCTTCAATGGCGTATATGTTCCAAGAAGTTGATGATGTTAAAACACTTCTTTTCCAATGCATCGAAATACAACCACCAACTGTTGCTGGTCTTTTAGCTGCTGCAGCACTTGGTCTTCTTCATGATGATTTAAATTTAACGAGTCTTGTTCTTAAAGAACTTGAAATTTACAAAGATGATCCCAAATACAGACATCATGTTGCTCGTCTTTCTGCTTACTCATGTCTTATGCATCACGATATTACAGGAGCTATTCGTATAATCTCTAAATCTATTCACAGGCGTCCAGGTTTCTATATTTTTCTAATATTGTCTTAAAAATAAAATAATTATACATTATTAAAAATAAATAAAATATTTTCAGATGATGTTGGCTCGTGGATTAGTCTTGTTAGACTTTTACTTGAAACAAATTCAAGTGATTTTGGTTACTGTGCACAAAAAGCGTTATACCTTGGTCGTAAAAATTCAACAGTTGCTGTCGCACAAGTTGCCTGTGTATCATCGCTTGGTCAATTAATTGATGTAAACAATGATAAAGAACAATGTGGATTACGATCTGTACAAAAAACCATATTTTCTTTTCCGGGTATTGCTGAAAGTTGGGCGAATTTAATTGTGGCTGCGTTACCACGGTAATTAAATGTGTTCTAAAATTATTTGTTACATATTTCGTTCAATTGTCGATCCAAAATTAAATAAATATTTTTTTCTAGGTGTGAAAAAAGCGATTCAATTCCGAATTTCAAATGGTTATTATCATTGATATCTATTATTCGAGAAAAATGGAACTGCTCTAAACCAATGAATGATTGGTTGCAAATAAATCAGGAAAAAATTTTAGAAATTTCAACTAAATGTTAAAGTAAATATGAATAATAACGACATATTTAAAACTCAATGATACAAATTTTTTAGTACTAATACTTTGTAATTGAAAAATTATTATTATCATTTTAATAAGAAAAAACTACATGTACACTGTTTACAATTATAATAAAAAAAATGTTTTTTTTATCTCAATTACTTAGCCATTTTCTTAGAAAAATGTATTCCCTTGTCGACTTTGTCTCTCATAGTCATTTATTTCACTTGAAGATTCACTCCAACTTGAATTTTGATATCTTCTTGAGGATGGTTCATTTTCTTTGGGTTGTGTTTTAATTTTTTGTGTCAAATGCTCATCCAGAGTCTGAAAATAAATATCGATTAAAATTAAAAATTAAAGTAAAGCTCAATTTTATTTGTAAAAATAGTCAAAAAATTACCATAGGCGTAATATAACCCTGAGATTGAAGAACTTTTATTAAATTACAAATTTCATGGTCTTCACCAATTTTCAAACGTTTTATAGCTTCTTGAATTCTTGGAATCTAATAAAATAAAATTATCATTTTAAAAATATCCAATTGATTTATAACATAAATAATATTGTTTGTAATAAACTTACAATGTCAGAGTAAAAACCATTTTTCTCAGGTATTCCTCGCTGAATACAAGATTTCAGTACAATAACAATGTCATCGATTCGTCCTAAGTCAGCGAGTGCCATTATTCTGATACATCTAATTGAAATATAATCTACTGTTCTACTTAATGCAACAAGTTCCAGTGCAACCTCAGGCGATTTTAAATTAAGAGCTAAAGCACATAAAGCAGCGATTACTTTCCTCAGTGGTATACTACCTCGGTGGTCTAAATCTTTACAAATATTTAATCCATAATCCAAGCTCTCTTGAGTATTCTGTTGAATGGTAAAAAAAATTATTTAAAAGGTGAATTGCTGAAGACATGATAGACGGAATAAAAAAGACAAATTACCTCTTTGTAACAAGCTACGGCGACAATGTTGATTACTAATTTGGGATGACGGATACCATTAACAAATTTTTGTTTTACTTTATCGTAAATAGTACGTACATCAGCGTATTTTTTGTTCTCGTATAATAAATCCATTATCAGCATGAAAGTTGACATTTGATTAAAAAATTCATCGTATTTGGGGTTTAAAAATAAATCAAATGCAACGTCTGGTTCATTTAAATAATAAAGTGTCCTCATGACAACAGGTCCAAATTTAAATGTTCCAAAACGTACTTGGGAATTTTGAGAATTATATTTTTCCAACATGCTAATGAGTAATTGAATGTCATCTTTTTCAACTAGATGTAATGTTGATTTTAAATCTTCAGTGAAAATCATTGCTTTTTCATCAGCGATTGACTCTTGCATTTTAATTTTAAATGAATCAAGACCTATTTTATATTTTTGCATAACAATGTTCCTAGTAGACTTGTAATTATCCAAACCCAAACTTGCTTCATCATAAAGAGTCCGGCTTCCTAAAAACAAATATATATTTTATATGAAAGTAAAAAAAAATACATGTGATATTGTAAGGTTATGTTTATTTTCTCACCATTGTAAATCAATTGTTGCTTGACCACTTTATTTAATATGTTTATATTAAACTTAGAAATACATCTAATTGTTCCTGCCATTATTACAAAAGTATATTAATTATTTTATCAAGTGATCAAGTATTAAAATATTTTTTCTTATTGAACGAAGATAGTAATATAGTAAGTTATAACACTTGACTATAGTTACTGGTACTAGTACGAGGAAGGGAGAGAGCTTGTTCAAATCTTCAAGGAATAAAAATCTCATGGTGTTAGTTACTGGTTTTAGTAATTTCTGAATAAATTGTTTTTTTTTTTTTATCATTTAATTAATAACACTCAAGTTGACAGATATTAAAAATTTCTTTGGAATTTTATAGCAATTAAATTATTAAAAAAAAAATTTAATTAAAAAGTTTCACGTGTGAAAATTAATAAAAATGGCAAGTGAAAATTTTTAGAAGCATTTTTTTTTGTAATTAATTTGTTAAGAAAATTTTTTAAATTGACAGCTGACCGCTAACTTCAGTATCATTTTAATTAAGCTTTCATGGAACAGTGATTGATTATTAATGAATAATAATAGTTCAACGGCAAATTTCTCTAAATTTCATAATCGTTGAAAAAGAAAAATACTAAAGTTAGCGGTCAGCTGTCAATTTAAAAAATTTTTTTAACAAATTAATTGCAATAAAAAAATACTTCTAAAAATTTTCACTTGTGATTTTTATCAATTTTCACACGTAAAACTTATTAATTAAATTTTTTTTTAATAATATCATTGTTATAAAATTCCAAAGAAATTTTTAATATTTGTCAACTTCAATGCTGTGAAAAAAACTATTTTAGTTTTTTGTATGACTAAAATTTTGCATTAAAATTTATTTTTAAGTTTTCACCGCAAATTATAAAAATCAAGTTGTTTTGTTATCAGTTCTGTTTCGTTAAAATACATTTGATAAGTAACATATTTATTTTTATGTTTAGAATATAAATTGTACAATTAGTGATACTGAAATTAATGAACATTTGACAATTTCTTGGATTTTTTTAACAAACTAATAAATCATTTTTTAAATGATTAAAAAAAAAAAGCTTCACATTCTAAAAATTTCAGGTCTAACTTTCTTCAATAATAATTAAATCATCTTATACCAGTGTGAATGATAATTAAATAAGCCGACATCTGAAAGTCAGATTTTTCTGATTTTAGTGTAATTTTAACTAAGATGCTTAAAATATTTATGCAGTAATTGTTTTTTATAAAATTTTATTTTTAAAATTTATGTGAACAACTGAGATCTTTTATAATAGTACTCGTAAAATGAATATAAAATTTTTAGAAATTTTTTTTTGAAAAAATTTAAATTAAACAATTAAAAAAAAATTTCACATGTAAAAAACTTGAAAAACTACAAGTGCAATTTTTTAGAAATATTTTTTTAGTGGTAATTTAATTAAAAAAAAAAATTAAAAAATTTTTAGACGTCTGCTAACTTCAGTGTCATCCCTTAGATTATACTTAAGAAATAAATAATTTTAGTATGTGCATTAATATTAAACTGGACGAAAGGTTTCAAATCTTATATGCAACTTGAAAAATAAAAAATTAAATAATTTTTTTATTTAATTTCATGAGATTTTTGTCAAATCTAATCTGTAATCTTATCTGTATATTTGACAGCCGGCAAAAGGATTCGGCTAATACTATATCGTGACGTCAAAAACTTCGGGTATTTCCGATCTTTTCCGTGATATTTAAAATTATTTTTTCGCGCTCAATATTAAAAATCTAATTTTACAAACATTGTTATAAAAAAAAAACTTCTTCAAAATCTCTGACATATTTATTAAAAAAATACAAACTGTTTATGTTACAACTTAATTGTTTTCAAATCTTCAAGTAAAAATTTATGAATATTTTCAATGCGCATTTTTTTGAGATTTTATTTTTTGACACTTAATAAGATTCATTAAAATTTTAAAATAAACGAATTCCTAATTTAAAAAAATAATTGCAATAATTTTTTAAATAAGGTGCTTTTGAGTGTGAGTCATCATACAAATGTTGTCACAGTTTAAATTGCATGATAATATGAATCATCAGAGGGTGTAGAGAATAATTAAAAATAAATTAGGTGTTTTGATAAAATTTTTGATAGATAATTTGTAAGTAATTATGACGTTAAAAAAAAATAAATTAATTTAGAAAGTATTTTAGTGAAGACCGTAACGGTCCGGAAGTCACGGAAAAAATTCAAAGCGACACTTAATATTTAATAAAGGACGTGTTATATTAAAAATCAGTCGAAAGGAACGGTTGAACGTGACTTATTTTATTTATTATCTAAATATATTATTACCTTCGGCAACGGCAGGATAAAAACTTTATCAGCGACACCTGGGAGAAAATCAAAGTGAGCAAGTGTGGGGAGTTCCATTGCCCTTTTGTAGTGTGTATACATTTGTGAATCGATCCACCACAGCATACACATACACATACACACAGTACAGGTAGGGCTGACTGAGTTTTGCTGGATGCCTGGAAACAAAAAAGAGGGGGCAATCTTCCGTTTGGATAGTAGTAGTCCATAGTTAATTCTCCCATTAGTTTATACCTGCCTTACTTTAGTAAACATTTTACTGCCTAACTGTATTCTTCATTATAATAATTTTATTTAAATTTAACAAATTATTTAAATTAAACTTGAGTTAAATTTATTTTATTTTTAACTTATTGATATTGTATTTATTAAATCTTAGAAGATAAAATTGGTAAAGTTCATTAAACTTTATATACATAAATAATTACATGTGTTCTATAGTGTGATTATTTTGTTTTTCTGATGTTCTGTGAAGAAAAAATAACTACACATATATTCTAAATAAATGACTAAAAATTTATCAATAAATTGACAGTAAGATATATATATATAATGATTAATATTTTTAATTAATTAAGAATTAGTGATTGTATTGAGAGGCAATAAAATTTTTTTAAATTATTAGCAGATAAAAAAAATGGACAGTTATGCTGAACTCTGTGGATTTATGGACGCAAAATTACCTGGAAATTTAATGCGAAAAAGATCATTTGTTTCATGGAAAACTTGGCGACGACACTGGTGCACTGTACGTAAATTAGGACCTGGATTGGGTGCTGAAGTTCAATTGGAGCGTGGACTCACCATTGATGGTTTAAATGCATATCGTAACACCATTAAAATTCCGTCTGACTCTATAATATGCCGCACAGAATCTCGAACAAAATCATATGCATTTGGTATATTTCCTGCCAAAGAAAGAAAACCATTTCTTTATTTAAGTGGAATGTCTGAATCAGAAACACAGAGATGGATGGCTAATATTAGAGAATTACTAAAACCCCGACGATGTCGTTTTTTAGAAGGTACATTCAATATTTCAATGGTTGATAATACTCATTCAAGGTCCGCTGGTTTAACAGGTAAGACATTAAATATTATAATTTTTTACAATAATTTAGTAATCAATTTCTAATGGTTAAATTTTTTAGGCTTACACGGAGATTTAGTTGCTAGTCGCTGTGGAATTTTTTTAAAAGATGTTCATAATGGCAATATTATTGAACATTTAGAGTGGACTGAAATGAATCAATTTAATTTAGCAACGATTGGTCATCCGGATGATGTGAAAAGAATTTGTGTCATTCATACAACAAAATCATTTCGCGGTGGTATTGGAGAACTTTATATATTTTGTTTAAATGCGAGTCAATTATTACAGAGTTTAGTGAAACAAGGCCGTGAGCCTTTTAATAAAATTAACAAAGTCGAAATAATTAGGCCTTTAAGCTTGAGCGAAGGTGATTTGAGATTTACAAATGATAATGAAACGGGAAATTTTACTATAAAAAATAAAGTATCAAATATTAGTAATGCTGGATTGTTGTTGTTACAACCAAGGCTGGAACGCGAGGGAAAGTTTATGTTTAACGATACTAGTGATTCTGGTAATACGTTACGAAAGATAAATGAGGATAAATTAGATTATTATATGCGAGCTGTGGATAACGTCTATGAAACTGAGCCTGCTAATTTATCAAATATTAGTGCAAGTCTGGAAGAACTCGAAGAACCTCTGCATAAAAGAGTGTCTAATTTGTCAGTAGCTTCGGGTATTTATGAAGAAATTGTGGAGAATCATTATGACAATAAACTCAGTATGGATAATTTACATCTATATGAGAATCTTAGTGACATTAAACTTAATTGTTATAATAAAAGTCGTATACCACCACCACTACCTCCTCGAACACGGTGTGTTTCTGACTCTTCAAAAAATGGAGTATTAAGTGATGAGGAATTATGTCATGAAGAAAATTCAAAGTTATTGACATCAAACACACCATTGACTGATATTAATTTAGGATCTTCACAAAAAATTTTATTGCCAGTTTATGCGACATCTGAGCATTCTGACTATGTTCCAATGTCTCCAAGACCCAAAGATTTTTCTGCAGAGCAAGAAAAAAAACAATTAGTTTCTCACGAAGAAGACATTTATATGGTTATGCGATAATATGTCAAGTAGGAAATTTTTTAAATACTTTATTGCTCTGTTATATTTAGAAAATTGTGAAACTATTGTGGCCTCAGTGATAATTATTTTATTTGGCCTATTTTTTATGGTAAAATTTAGAGTGCCAAGTATATACAAAAATAAACGAAAATTAAATTTCGAAAATTTACGATTTACTAACTATTAATAATTAAATAAATTATATAGCAAACACGCATAAAGTATTTAAAGTCCATATCTCGCTCAAATTAATACATATACAAAGTAAAATAATGTCTCATATCATTCAGGAAAATGAAGTACAAATATTTCTCAAGAAAAAAATTCCTCAAGTTTATATTTTTTCATTTTTTTTCTTTTGCAAAAGATTTTATTATAAATGATATTCGAAATTTTACCAGAACAAATTATATACATATCAATATTTATCAAAAAAATATCTTATAAAAAAAGCTTCTATTTTATTTTCGGTTTCTTATAATATATCTTAACTATTCACTGCCTTTCGCTCTGTGCCTATATATATCATTTTTGTAATGTCTATCAACATTCCTCGCAAATATGTAAATTGAGTGGGATGTTTTAAACAAAAAAAAATTATTTAATATTAATTAAATAATTCTTTATCTTTATTTATAAATTAGAAAAATTAATAATACTTTATTTTCTTATTTTATTTAGTTATAAAAATATTATAAGTTAGTTATTTTTAAATTAATAAATTTGTATTCGAACTGGATTTGTAAAAAAGTTTAGGTTCAAAATAATAAAAAAATATTAGCTAAAAATGTAACAAAAATGTGATAGAAATTACTGCTGTATAATAAATTGTGAAATTGTCGAAGGCCAGTTGCATTAACTTGCATTTATGTTAATATATCTGCTCATTGTTTAGATTAAAGATTTAAGTGATTAATTTGTTGCCTATTGTAAATTACATATTTAATAAAAAATTACATGAATGAACTTGATGAGTATTTACTTTAAGTTAACGCCGTATATAATTCTGTAAAAATTTTAGAAAATGATTCATTTAGTAAATGTATAAAATATAAAAAAGTAATAATTAAATCCTTGCATGTTTTTGTACATGCTCACGAGCTTTTCTCTCAAATTCACTTTTATCAAAGCGATATTCATTTGCGATATTTGGCATCAATGGATCATCTGGATTTGGATTGCCCAATAATGATTGTACAGCAACAAATAGATTTTCTAATGTGAATGTAGGCTTCCATCCACCATTAGGCGGCATTTTTAACAAGTCCATACAAATTCTACCACCTGTATCAACATTTGGATGGTAAACAGGTGTAACAAACTTCATCCTCGGTGGTTCATATGGATAAGTATCATCAACTTCAACTTCTAATTTAAAAACTCCGTTTTCGTAGGGACTACCATTTGGACCCAAAATAGTCACAATCAAATGATTTATTTTATCATCCTTCTGATAACATGCTATTCCTTCTGGAGGATTTTTCATAAGCTTTTCTAGCTCTCTTGTTAATCGTTTGTTCCCTGGTGGTGGCATTTTCTCAGATGTTGACTGCTGTAAAAAAATATTTTATTGATCAGTGGAATAAATTTTTTTGATTTTTTACTATTACGTTTAAAATTAATGATACTGAAATCAAAGGATACCCAATAGTTGTTGTTTTATTTAAAAAATAAATTTGTACTAAGAAAACATTTTTAAAAAATCCATTAAGTAATTGTTTTTTGAAATTCTTACATTTGGAATAAAGAAGAATTTTTTTTTCATTACTACTTAATTTTTTAAATAAAAATCTTAAACATTATCGAATGTTTGTTAATTTCATTGTCATTATCATTAATAAAGTAATAGTTCAAATAAATCATAGAGAACTGTAATAAAATTTTTTAATTTTCACACTTTGTAATCAAAATAAGTGAAATTGGAAAAAATATAAGTATTATGTGTTAAAATTGTAGACCCACTCTTTTTTACTGTACAAATTTTTACAACATGATCTAAGGTAAAAGACCCAGTTATTGACACTGGCTTAATTATTGACACTTGCAATTTTATTTTAATTAATTAAAACAAATTGACTCTAATAAATTAATAAATATAATTTTTGAATTATAAATTTTAAGATAATTGATTTTTTGAGAACAGTTAATTTTTTTAATTAGAATAAAATTGCAAGTGTCAATAACTGGTTATTTTAATGACATTAAAGTTAGCTGTCACTATTGTAATTTTTTAATTTTTTTTTAATAAATAAATTTGCTCCGAAAAATTATTTCTGAAAAATTGAATTTTTTACTTTTTCAATTTTCTAAATGCCAATTTTTTGTTTTCATTTTTTTTTGCGATGATTTATTTGTTAAAAAAATTTTTAAAAATAATTATTACCTGCTAAATTGATTCTTATGATATTTTACCTTAATATCTCGATTTTGAGAATAATAGTGAGCATTGTAACAACTAATATTTAACTTTAAACTTATCAATTTTTCAGTTTATTTAATTTTAAGCATTTTTTTAAATCAAAAGTTTTCAGATTTTTTTAACAAATAAATTATTACAGTAAAAATGTAAGAAAAATATTCTAGATGTAGAAATTAAAAAAAAAAATTACGCAAATGTTATTGCAATATTTTTTTTTATACTAATTTATTTTTTAATTAAAACAAAAAAACTATCAGCTGTCTACTGATTTCAGTGTCATTATAGGTCAACTTACCCCGCTTACTCAAGCTTTGTTAATTAATTCAATAATGACTTAATTAATTATCTTAGAGTCTATTGTGTCAATAATTATGAGCGGTGAATTTATAAACAAAACCACATGCGGTACTTCTCAGTTTTGTGTTACATCACAGTTACTGTAGGTGGCGTCGCAGTATTTAAAAAAAAATTTACATGCTCTGTTTAAAATTTCTCGCAAAAAATTAACCGCAACTTCTATTTTTTATCGAATGCTATAGTTTATCTTTTAGATATAAATAATAAACAAAATTCGTAGCAAAATAATGATTATGAGAAAAATTAAAAAAAAAAAATTTCTGTAGTGTGTAAAAATAAAAAAAATTAAAGATGATTCATCCGTATAGTTAAATTGTCTATATCTATACATTCTATTAAATAAAGAAAATAATTAAACTAACAGAGAAACAAATAGGTCACGTGTACAATGGAAAGAGAAAATATGAAAAAAGTGGGAGATGGTTGTTGCGTTGTTTCTGATGTAGGAGTGCGCTAGTGTCAGCGCCGAGGAATGTTGGTTCATATTCTCGATAAATTCTCATCAGTATCTAAAGAAATGAATTAAATCCTATAATATTATTCTGGGTACAAACTGCAGTTTTATTTTAAGAGTTTTGTTGATAAGTATTAAAATTATTTGAGTATATAAATTGTTTTATCATCCGTTAATTAAATGAGCATCAGCAAGTGTTTGTGTTTGAAAACGTAAGGTTGAGAATAACCGCAAGTGACTCGTCCGTTGAAGCGACAGGTAACTTTGGGCGTTAACCATTCTTTTACCTCATGTATACAATTAAGTTTTTACTAATGTTTTTATTTAAAATACCATAATTTCATTTATTTTTACAGGTTAAATTTTATTTTATTTTAATGTTCAGGAAAACGATTTAAAAATTTTTTATAGTTGATGGGAAATGGAGGGTGTGTCTACTTGACAAGTTTTTAAATGTAAATGTATCAACAATTTGAGTCATCGTATGCACACGTATCATGCCGCATACATTCATTATTTTTATTAATTATTTTAATATCATTTGATAGTATTATAATGTCGGAATCACAATAAATAGGTTTAATTTTTTAATAATTAAAAATTAACATTATTTTTTTTTTTAATTTCATAAAAAATACATTTATTTATTAATAAATTAATTAATAAGTAAATACTACAGTGTGGGCGTGTGATTAAAGTAGGAGCAGAGTGTGCATCGGTAATAGAAAGAGAAACTGTAATATAATCATTATTTATTATCATTATATTTAAGTACTTTGGGCGCGTCATGTATCAATGAATCAAATGTATACAATACATGGTGTAATTGTGTGTTTTAATTATTCAATGAGATTGTCATTTTTGTTTTTTTTATTTACATGAGTCATAAGTCTAAATAAATTAATTTTTACATTTGTTTACAGAAATCCAAAAAATGTGGTTTTTAATATTTTTGTTATTGGCACCAATAAATGGCCAATTTTCATCAAATGAATATGAAACAACGTCAAAATCACCATGGAACAATCGGTATGACGATTTAAGCAATACGAGGGATCAAAACCCAGGATTTTCATTTCCCCGAGGAAATGAAAATGTGATATTCAAAGAAGCGTAAGTAAAATAACAAAATTAATTAACTAAAAATTCATGACAGTGTTATTTAGAACTAATTTAAAATGTTTTTCTAGAACTTACTTTGTTGTGGCATCTCGCTTGTGTCGACCGGGACAAATATACCGATTGGCAGTTGATGTACTCCAAAGTGTGTTACCGATGACAGTTCGGGCGTCAATTCAACGCGATGGTGTTGAAGTGGGATCTGATTATAAAGAAATAAAAGAAGGTATTCCGGAAAATTTAATGATTAAGATACCCCATGAAAAAAATAAAGCTGAATACAAGCTTCGAGTGGAGGGTCTCTACAACGGTTTAACTGGAGGGCAAGCTTTTTTTAACGAAACAAAACTAATATATTCTCAACGAACTATGACGATATTTATTCAAATGGACAAGCCAGTTTACATGCAAGGTCAAACAGTACGTTTTAGAGCAGTACCAATAAATACTGAATTAAAAGCTCTAATTGAACCTGTTGATATTTTTATGCAAGATCCGCAAGGGCGTATTATGCGGCGATGGCTCAGTCAACAAAGTAATCTTGGTACAGTTTCTATGAAATATCAGTTGTCAGATCAGCCGATTTTTGGTGATTGGCAAATTGTTGTTAAAACTGAAGGACAAATAGAAACTAAAAATTTTACAGTGGAAGAATATTATCAGACACGTTTTGAAGTTAATGTGACAATGCCTGCCTTTTTCTTTGATAGAGATCAATTTCTTCATGGAGTAATTCAAGCAAATTATACATCAGGTGCACCAGTAAAGGGAAATTTGACTATTAAAGCTATAGTAAAGCCACTAAATGAGTATCGATCATCACAATTACCATCTTCAGAATTTTATTTTACTTTCAATGAATATTATCCACCTTGGTTCAAACAGCCAGAAGATTATAGAGATTATCAGGTTATGAGATTTTTCAATGGTACTTACAGATTCCAGTGGCCAATGCAGGAAATTTTAACACGGTCATCTATTAATGAAGGAATAGAAGTACATATCGTTGCAACGGTAGGTGAAAGCTTTTTAAATGAAGTTATTGTTGGCCATTCAACAGCTAGAATATTCAACTCTACTGTACGTATACATTTTTCTGGAGGTTCACCTCAAGTATTTAAACCAGCTATGCCATACTCATTAAATATTGTTGCTTCATATCATGATGGTTCAGCATTATCCAAGTATAAATTGGAGCACACGTTGATGGAAGTACGTGCGGATGTTGAATCTAAAAGCGGAAGTCATAGAACTATAGATTTTCCAAATCTTCACGTTTCTTCAGATCATGAAGCTGTGTGGCCAATGAAAATTGACTTAAGACATCAATTAGGATTTGACAACCCTAAACAGATTCAACACATTCTCAATGATGTCAAGTCAGTCAAAATACATGCTTCATTTCTTGACGGAGAAGGAGAAAGAGCGAATACTGAAATACTTCTTTTGGCTCATGACTCTCCAGAAAATAAACAAATAAAATTATCAACATCGACACAGCATCCAAAAGTTGGTGAATACTTGGTATTACACGTTCAAACAAATTACTATGTCGAAACATTTAATTACATTATAATGTCTAAAGGAACAATACTTTTGACTGGTCAAGATATTATGGAACCAAATATTAGAACATTTTCTATTCCATTGAGTTCAGAAATGGCACCTGTTGTTACTGCTGTCGTTTATCAGGTTGGTCAACACGGTCAAGTTGTTGCGGATTCTTTAACTATACCCGTGAACGGTATTTCTGGTAATAACTTTACTGTTTTCATTAACAACAAAAAAGCAAAGACAGGTGAAAAAGTAGAAGTAGCAATTTATGGTGAACCAGGTTCCTACGTCGGGCTATCAGGAACTGATCGTGCTTTTTATTCAATGCAAGCTGGCAATGAGCTTACTTACGCAAATGTAATTTCTAAAATGTCATATTTTGGTGAAGATACAAATGGGACTCATACTCATTCATGGGTCTTCCACAGCGGTGATCCCGATGAGGCCGTTTTCTTCCCATCATCAAGCTTTGGAATTGACGTTAATCGAACATTCGACTACATTGGACTAGTTGTATTTACAGATGCTAATATTCATCGAAGACCAGAAAATTGTAATCGGACACAAGGACGTGCGGAATGTTTGAGTGGACAATGTTACAGGATTGAAAAACAGTGTGACGGTTTCTTTGATTGTGATGATGGTACCGATGAAGCCAGATGTAAAACTGGCAATTTAACAGACTTGAATCTCTTCCGTAAGAATCGATTCAACAGAATCCAGCGACAGTATGAAAACGTATGGTTATGGAAAGACATCAATATTGGTCCCCATGGTCGTTACATATTTAATATTGATGTGCCACGCAGACCTGTACATTGGATGGTAACTGCTTTCAGTATGAGCCCAACAAAAGGTTTTGGTATGTTACCAAAAGCAATTGAATACACTGGTGTATTACCTTTCTTTATCAATGTTGAAATGCCAAATCAATGTCGTCAAGGTGAACAAGTTGGTGTAAGAGTATCTGTATTTAATTATTTATCATATAACATCGAGGCGACGGTGGTTTTAGCTGATTCACGTGATTATAAATTTGTTCATGTAGAAGAAGATGGTATAGTTAGATCATACAACCCAAGAACAACATTTGGAGAGCATCAATTCTTTATTTGGATCCCTGCTCAAGATGCAGTGGTTGTATATCTTCCAATTGTACCCGTTCGTTTAGGTGATATTAAAGTTAAGGTTTATGCACTGACAATAATAGGCAAAGACACGGTTGAACGTACTATTCACGTTGAGTCTGATGGAATTCCTCAGTACCGACATCAATCAGTTTTATTAGATTTGAGTACTCGAGGTTCAGCATTACGCTTTATGCATGTAAATCTTACAGTAACACCAGAAGTTACTTACGCAGAAGATCGTTACTACGTATATGGTTCAAATAAAGCAAAAATAAGTGTTGTGGGTGATGTAGTTGGTCCTATTTTTCCTACAATGCCAGTAAATTCAACAAGTTTATTAGGACTTCCCATGGATTGTGCTGAACAAAATATGTTCAGTTTTGCTGTCCACATGTATACAACTCTTCATTTGAGATACATAAATCAAAGGAATTTGAAACAAGAAAGAACAAGCTTTAATTTCATGAATGTTGCATATCAACGACAATTATCATTTATGAATCCTAATGGATCTTTTAGTTTATTCAGAAGTGATTGGAATCAATCAGCATCTAGCGTATGGCTTACAGCTTTCTGTGCTCGTATTTTCCAAGAAGCAAATTTTGCTGAATGGGAAAAATATATTTATATTGATCCAAAAGTTATTGAAGCTTCTGTTAGTTGGCTTTTAGATTATCAGTCACCAGAAGGAGCATTTTATGAAATAACCTGGTTACCGGATAGAAAAGTTAACACGTCATACATTGATGAATTTGATTACATACGACATAGAAATATTAGTCTTACTGCTCATGTCGTGATGACACTAGTTGCAGTAAAAGATATATCAGGAGAACTTGGTACTAGGATTGCATTGAGTCAAGCCAAAGCAGTAAGATGGCTTGAAATAAATTTAAATCATGTAAATAAACACGGGTCACCTTATGAAATTGCTATTGTCGCTTATGCTCTCTCTCTTGCTAAATCTCCTAGTTCAGAGATGGCATTTAATATGCTAAATCAACGGCAAATTCAAGAAGAAGAATTTCTGTACTGGGCTCGTCAGCGTCTTCCACCATTACCTACTAAGTCAGAAAATAACAGGCCGTATGGTTTACCAAGATTACCATACGCATATGATTCAGAAAACATTGAAACTTCGGCATATGCTCTTTTACTGTACGTTGAACGAAGTCAAGATTATAAGGCCGATGGAATTGTCAAATGGTTAAATTCACAACGGCTTACTGACGGTGGTTGGGCATCAACTCAAGACACCATGTGGGCAATGAAGGCTCTCATGAAGTATACGTCTGCATCAAGGCTTCGTGAAGTTACTGAATTAACTGTTAAAGTCGAACCAACAGCTTTAAAAGGAGGTGTTAAAAGATTTGATATTAATAATAAAAATATTGCCAAGTTGCAGAGCTTTGAAGTAAGTTTATTTGTTTTTATTAAAAAAAAATTAAAAAACAATTAATTACAATTTTCTTATTATTTTATATTAGGTACCTGAAGCATGGGGAACAGTACAATTTGATATCACAGGATCTGGATATATAATTGTTCAAATGTCAGTGCAATATAATGTTGATTTGAAAAAATTCCAAACAGAGCCACCAGTGAAAGCATTTGATTTGGTTGTCAGACACAATGCTTACGGAAGAAATCAGTCTCACATTAATTATCTTAGTTGTCAAAGGTAATGATAATAATAATACTTTTTAATTGTGTAGTATTTTCTCTTGAAAAATATTATTTTTCCGAAGTAAAATTAAAATTAAAAATTTTAAGAGGATATAATATTTTATTTTAATTTTTAAAGGTGGACTAACTTCAATGAGTCTGAAAGATCTGGAATGGCTATATTGGATGTAACGATACCAACGGGTTATATTATTCAACAACAAAATTTGGATGCATATGTTCGAGCGAGAGAAGTAAGAAATTTACAACGAGCGCGATTTGCAGAGCAAAAGGTTTTGTTTTATTTTGACTATTTGGATAACGAAGAAACTTGTGTAAATTTCACAATTGAGAGGTGGTATCCTGTCGCAAATATGTCGCGTTATTTAGCGGTTAGAGTTTATGATTATTATGCTCCTGAACGTTTTAATGAAACTATATTTGATGCTTTGTCAACATATCTTTTGAACATCTGCGAAGTTTGTGGTAGCTCACAATGTCCATATTGTCCAATTTATAATGCTGCCATGGCATTGTCTTCACCTGCAGTATTTATGATTATAATTTCAGTTATTTTTACGACTGTAAGATATCTTAAAACACAAGAATTTAGTGTTGGGTAGTCTACTAAATTATTGTTTTTTTTTTTATTTTAAATTAAGGATGAGTACAAAAGAAATTTATTAATCATCCGCAATCAAAATCTGAAAAAATTTCATTGTGTAACATCATTGATGTTAAAATATATACCGAAGTTGCCTTCTTAAAACTAAAAAATATTTAATGTTAGTTTTTAAATTATTTTTTTAACTAAAGAAAATGATAAATGTTAGTATAGAAAGTTAATTATTCGGAATACGCACATATTAATTTTTTATATTCATGTACAGTGCTACTTTTAATAATTTTTTTATACGGTTTAGAATCTCATAGAAATATATAATTAATATTAGTATTTAAATACAATAATGAAAATGTTTAATTATATATACTGGTTTACTGAATTGGCAACTTGTACATAGTAGTTGATATTTTGAATTGGAAAGAGAAGAAAAAATATACTTATGTTGACATGTTGCTTTAAGCCGTCCACGTAAACACGAGTATTAATGTGTTTTACAACAAATATTTTATAGATCAAAAATATTTAAAAAAATTTAGATAATAATTATCTAAGTCAATTTATTTGTCATGAAAATGAAAATTATATATTGAAAATTAACATGGCAAAATTTTCTATATACTTGTTATATTGTAATGTATTTTTAAAAGTAATGTAGTTATTTCTTAAACCGTCCATTTTTATTCATGAAATTATTTTAAATATTAATTATTTTTTTCATCGAAACTATTGTTTCGAGTGTTCATTTATATGTTAAAGACTAGTTTTAAGAATTACTAAATAATTGTATTTTATGTTATTCAACAAAAATTTTAAACGTACAACGACAAGTTCAAGTATTTCTTGTTTACTCATTATTGTAACTCTTATTATATTGTTACAATATATTAAATCTATGCCGTCCAATAAATTATAAATTAATTTTATAATATTTGTATAAAAAATAAATATTTTAAAAAAGTTATTAATTTTTTAATCATTTATTCCTAACATCCTCTAGATTTAATCCTTTTAAATTTTTTAATGCTGTATTTTAATTTGTAAGATTAATTATAATTTAGTTTTTGAATTATAAATAACTGTTTTAAATAATACTGAAGTTAGCAGTCAGCTGTAAATTTTAAACATGTTTTTAATAAATCAATTACAATAAAAAACTGCTTCTAAAAATTTTCACTTGTAATTTTAATTAATTTTTACATGTGAAACTTTTTAATTTAATTTTTTTATATTAATTTAATTGCTATAAATATCTAAAAAAATTTTTATACCTGTCAACTTCAGTGTCATTGTTTTAATGGTTGTTATCAAACACATAAAACAAATTTTTGATGAATTGATAATGATAATAAAGGAAATAATGATTTATTATTAACGTTGACGTCATCAACGGTGTTTTTTTTAACATTGACTAGATCGGTCGGATTTCATATGTAGTGTATGTATATCCATACGTTAGTGAAGTGCTTAAATAGATCCAAAACTTGAGTGTTAGGATGAACATATATTGATACATCCATGTATCATAAAATTTGGTAAAACCCATCAGTACAGTATAAGTAATTTACACAGTGATGATGCCTCAGTTACAAGTAAATACATAACTCACAGTCTCACACATATACAGGTTAAAATATACTTTGTGCGCCATATAGTGCGTAGCAGTTTATTTATTCAAGGATATTTCCCAAAAAATTACATTTAATTTATAAAATATTGAACATTAATAAAATAGTCGCAGGTATGTGTTTAAAATTTTTTTTTACACTTTACATTTTTAATTAAGTAATTAATAACAACAATGATAGTTGTTAAACTCTAATTTGGAGTAAACACCGTGACAAAATAAAATAATAATTTAAAAGTGTGGTTATATAAAATATAAAAAACGTAGATAAATTGTGAAAAGTACATTCTAGATGAAATAAAAACTACGAAAAGTATTAAAATTTTATATTTCTTGGTTTTAGGATAAAAAAAGCAAATAAAAATGACAGCTGCTAAATTGTATCAGGGCAAAAGCAAGCCTGAAGATGAATCTCCATTATTAAAAAATCAGAAATATCGGTAAGTATCATAAGAAATCGACCTATTAAAAAAAAAAAAAAAAATTACAAGTATTTTATTTATATGAGAATTAATTTAATGTCATTAAAGTTAGCAGATATTTAATCATTTTTAGAACTTTTGTTAACAAATAAATTATGGCAAAAAAAATTTGACATGTAGAAATTTTAAAACATTAAAAATGCAATTTTAGAAATTTATTGTAATTAATTTAATTGTAAAATAAAATTAAAAATTTGTCAAGTGACAGCTAATTTTAATGTAATATTAATTTAACAGCTATTGATTAATTTTTAGAATTTTTATAACAAATAAATTATGGCAAAAATATATAAGAAAAAAAAATTGACATTTAGAAATTTTAAAAAATTATGAATGCAATTTTTCAAAAATAGTTTTTCAGAAAAGATTTACTTGTTAAATAAACCTAAAAAATTATCAAGTGACTGCTAACTTTAATGTTATTTTGTTTATTTATAATACAAGTATTTTTATTTATTTACAGAAAACAAGTATTTGACTCGATAAATTCCATAAAGTTTTTTGAAAACTATCCGTCACTAAACAGTTGGCTGATTAGTTTATTGTATTTCATATTAATTTTGGCTCTACTATTCTTACTGACACCACCGGCGTTGGTTTTACTTTCAATATTTGTATCATTATTCTTGGTAAGCGTTGTCGCAGCCAGGGGATCATTACTATCAATGACTTCACAGATGGAACTCAATGTCTCAAGCTCTTGTATTGTTAATACAGTTGACAACTATTATTATCATAATCTAGAAGAGAAAAATTTCACCATTATACAGTCAGAAAATGAAAGAATAATGTGGATTTTGTGTATTATAATTGCATATACAATACCAGAATTAATCAATTCAATGCTATGTTTTCACAAGTCCAAAAATAAGCCATCAATCAAACAATTCATATCAGTGGTCATACCAGAAACGTTGTACGCACTGGGAATAGCTTTAATGGTCTTTTTTGTTTTGCCAAAATTGAATTTAAACTCTTTTGTTTTGTTTCTTATTTGGTGTATTTTTGAATGGGGATTACACACTATGATATCAACGATTTATGGAATTAAGAATCTGAAATTTAAGATTTTACTAGTTATTATTGATATTATTGTTTTGGCATGTTATGTAACATATACAATGTTTTATTCCTTCGATGGAGTGGAACGTAATAACAGTACATCATGGATTACGATTTTGGCATTGGCATTAATTCATGGTGGATTTTGGCAAGATGTTCCTGATTCTAAATTCAGTTTTACTGGTAAGTTATTTCATGATGTAATGAGTTGGTTTTTACTTAACTCTTTCATAGTATTTTTAAGGGAGAACACCACTGTGACGATCGAAAAAAAGAGGTGATTTTTGGGAATTTTTTTGACAGGGAAAATAAAAAAATTTGGGGATCGGATGTTTTTTTATTTTATTAAGAGTATATTAAAGATTAATACCCTAAATTTTTATTAAAAAATATTTGATTATTAAAAAGTTATTAACAATCTATTGTTAATAAGTTCTAGAAAAAATTTCTCTCCATGGTCGGTTCGATAACTCAAAAACGGATCATCTAAAAATATAAACCCAAATTGCTTTTTAATCAGTAAAGATAAAGTTATCGTCGCATGTACGGAATTAAAAAAATTTTTATTTTAAAGATTTTTTTTAGCCGGGTTAAAACAAAAAAAAAACAGTTAGAATAGTGAGAAAATTTTCAATTAGTCACCATTTTTTTTTAATTAAAATTTTTAAAATTCCGTACGTGCAAAGATAACTACATCTTTACGGATTGAAAAGCAATTTAAATTTTTATTTTCACATGATCCGTTTTTGAGTTATCGAACCGACCATGGAGGGGGGAATTTTTTCTAGTGCTCTACGAGATTGTTAATAACTTTGTAATAATTAAATGTTTTTTAATAAAAATTTAGGGTAATAATCTTTAATGTACCCTCAATAAAATCAAAAAAATCCGACCCCCAAATTCCTTTATTTTTCCTGTCAAAAAAATTTCAGAAAATCACCTCTTTTTTTCGATCGTCACAGTTTTGTTCTCCCTTAATAATTAAAATTGGATTTTTTTAAGCAATTAACTTGTTTTGAAATATAGTTTTTTGATAATAGTTGACTTCCAACTAATATATATATTTTTAATTTTTTCTAGGATTTCTTCCGCCGTTCGTGAAAGCTCGGAAAAATTTGGAACCCGTGAAACATTACACTTTTGCTTTAGTGTCAATTTGGAAAATAATTGTTTTCACTGCAAGTTCATTAATGATACTCTCCTTTAATGGTATTGACCCTAAAAAAATATTTTCGACGTTTGAATCTGCATTCAGTCAACACAATGTAACTATAATCCCCAATATTAATGGAGAAGAAGACAGTCAATCACCGTATTACTCTTTTGAGTCAATAATTATAACTAAAGGGTTAAATTTTCCAATTTTGGTTGTATTCTTCCAAATATTCTTATCTACAGTAATCTATATGAAACGTAAGTTAATCAAACGATTATTTAAAAAAATAATAATGAAATTCTCATTAATATTATGGAAGCCATATAAAAAATATAAATAAATAATTTGCTTAATTTCAGGTAACACGCTATTTTTAAGTCTATTCCATGGATTTGATTTTCGATCTCGCTGGGGATTAAATATTCCTTGATTAATTTCTATTGTATTCTTTTGGTGGTCAGCATTGA
This sequence comes from Cotesia vestalis, assembly GCA_000956155.1. Taxonomy (NCBI): domain Eukaryota; kingdom Metazoa; phylum Arthropoda; class Insecta; order Hymenoptera; family Braconidae; genus Cotesia; species Cotesia vestalis. The sequence goes on from JZSA01001629.1 coordinate 43,648, forward strand.
TGAAAAAGCACTATTGTAACTTGGCTGATTCACGAAGTGCTGAACTCGTATATTTCTTTGACCCTTTGATAGAAAGACCTTCATCTGAAATCCTGCGTATTTTTTCGCTTAATCCAACCGAAAACTGGGAAGCTATTTTGCTGAAATGTGCAAGTTGCTGGATTATGATTTCGTTCTGGTTCCGGTCACGTTTCAGCTCATTGTTTGAAAGCATAAAACAAACAAATCAAGAAAATAAACCTTCTCAACCTGTCAATGTTTTTCTGGTTACAATTGATGAAAAACCAGTCGACACAAAAAATCCTGGTTGTTAAATAAGTATAAAATTTAATCCAAAAAATCTTTATTAAATTTAATAATCAGTAAATATTTTAAGAATTTTTTTTTTTCAATCAAGATGATTCATCTATAATTGTAAATCGACAATAATTGTGAACAGTTCACAGTTTTTGAGGAAAATATAATAATTTTGTAATTGATTTTTTGATACATTATTTTTATATCATCTATTGTATTGATTATGAAAAAAATGTTGTCAAATCTATAAAGTTTTTTGAATCGTGATGAAATTTATAATATAATAAGCACATTTTTTGTATATTTTTGTATGATACCTGTTGGTGTATTGATTACACGAATGTATTTAATTAATTATTCCATAATTAAACATTTTCAAATGACAAAAATCAGATTTATTTATCTTGTATTATTTATTTAAATTTATTTGAGTTATTAATAGTATAAAACAATCCAAGCGTTTAAATTGGAGTTATTATTAAAGTATATAAGTTTGAGAGGTATGATTTTGAAGAAAAATTAAAAGCTGATATTATTTTGTTAAATACTATATAAAGCAAATCATATTTAATTAAAGTTGACAAATAGGTGGAAATTTTTATTTTATTTATTTATTTAAAAGTTCAGACGCCAATCGGCAATATACAACAACAGAAGAATACCATTTTGAAGAAAATGATTTGCTTGAGCCAAGAAAATAAATTCTTGAGGTAAGAAATTATTTTTGGTCTAAGAAAATTTTCTTGTTTCAAGAATTTATTCTCTTGACTCAAGAAAATTATTTTCTTCAAAACGGAATTCTTGGATCAAGAGTTTGGCTCTTGAGTCAAGTCAATTTTTTTTTCAGTATATATATATATATATATAGCGATAGGAAAGGAAAAGAATGAGGGTACATTAATCAGTACATGAGGTATGAATTCCATTGTGTTAAATTAACAATATTGTAATAAGCGCTGTTTGATCGCAGGTATAAATGTATCTGTAGTCCCACCGTAGAAATCAATCTCATTGTGCAAAGAGTTTACTGAATTGGCAATTCAGTTGTGTGGACCATGGATAACATAATTCTTGTTTGACATTGTCGTCTTAAGCAAACGGTTTCTTCTCAGCGGTAGACCCGTGGGTGTTATTAGTTCAAAGCAGCTACTAATATCAAGAGTGTCAGTAATAGTTAGTTGGTACTCTGGTGTGCGAGCGCGAGAAAGCTATTATCGCATATTTTTTAATGTTAAGGACCAGTTCGTTTCTATGACACCATGCTGATAGCTCATCTATGTCTTGTTGGAGTCCTTGGATGTCAGAATCGTTTTATTTATTTATTTATTTATTTTATTGGTAAAAATAAATATAGCAGAAATTTGGATTGCCATTTTTTATATTTTATTGTGTATTTTTGCTAAGAGTCTAAAATAATTTGACTAAAATTTATATTTTGTTATATAATCAACGTAAAATAAAGCAAGCAAAAGATTTGAAACTAATTAATTAAAGATGTTGATTCATCAAATAAATATTTTTTAGAATCATAATAGTATTCTTGATTTACTGTTTGTTTAATAACAAATAGTGGTTTTTTTATGTCATTCTTATCTTTTATCTGAATTACCAGTCTACATTATTTTACTTACGATAATACTTTGTCATAAATGTCTTATTTTTAAGACTCTTGAAATTTCGACTAGATATTATTTTAAGTATTCCGATGTAATTAGTTTTTTTTCATTACTATTCAAAATATAATTAATCAATTTTTTTTTTTTTGTGAATTTGTCTATCTATTGATTTTGTTGGCCAATAAAACAGTCTCAAAAGTTGATGAAGTACACACCTCTATTACACTAGCAGCCCACCCCGGCTTCGCACGGGTATTTAACAAAAATTTGAAAATACAATTAGCCTATGTCACCCGAGGATAGTGTAGCTTCCCAACAGTGAAAGAATTTTTCAAATCGGTTCTGTAGTTTTGGAGCCTATTTATTGCAAACAAACTATCAAATAAACAAACAAATAAACAATCAAATCTTTCCTCTTTATAATATTAGTATAGGTGATGGATTGATTTTTATTTGTAGTAGATTGTACTGATTGTAAATTAATATATTGATGATCCTTAAAAAAAAATCATAGAGATATCATTGGGTATAATCCAAGATTCTACTGAGTATAATCCAAATTCTACATGATACAATCTCGGATAATATCCAGTGGAATCTTACGCGGTATAATCTCAGATTTTACTGGGGGAAATGGGAGATCACAATGAGTATAATCCTGATATCACTCAGTATAATCTGGATGATACTAGCTGCTATCTGAATTTTTAGGTAGATTTCTTTAGAAATCTAACTATTGCATTTGTCCTCAAGGTGAAATTTTCACCTGATTTTGCTATCATATGTTATAATTAGTCGAGTAGGTTCCAAAAATACCATTGGTTAAAGAATTTAGATATGTATATATATACACGCATAAAAATGATTTTGTTGAAATAACAAAAGACGGGATAAATGAAAAATATGTTGTGGTAACAAATGAGTATAGTTATAGCAACAAATCCATATTAGTTGAATTAACAAAATGTTTCAAGTTGTACTAACAAACCAGTTTGTTCAATCACAAAATCAATTTGTTTCACTAATAAAATCATTTTGTTGCTGTCACAAAATGACTTTGTTGCTGTAACAAAGTGATTTTATTACAGTAACAAAACTAATTTGTTGCCAAAATATTTTCCAAATCCTAAAAAGCTTATCACCAAAATGATTGTGTATAATGATACTCAATAGGTTATTTCAACAAATTCTCATTGTTATTCTTACAAATTCTCTTCATTACTACAACAAATTTTCTTTGTTACTCTAACAAATTTTCTTTATTACTTTAATAGAACAATTTTGCTGTTTCAACAAAAAAATTTGTTATACCAACCATAAGATTTTGTCGAATCAACTAAAAGATTTTGCCATACTAACAAAACTGTTTTGTTGTTATAACATATCAATAACTTGTTATATCCTAAATTTTGTTATTTTAACATATGATTTGTTATCCCTATGTTAACAAATTCATTTATTACCACAACATATCTTAGATTATCTTAACAAAATTTTTTTCTGCGTATACGTTTTCAACGTCTAATACGCTCAACTTACAATTTAAACGTTCAATACGTTGAATCTACGATTTAAATTTCGACTCGGGTTATTACTTTTATTTGGTACAAAAAGTGTGTAAATTATTTTGTTAATTTAAGTTTAAGTATTTAGTTACTTTTATAGCCGATAAATTTAAATCATAAAAATTGAATGTTTAAATCTCGATAGCGGGATATTTGCGTAAAACAACCGAGTATAAAATAAAATCTACTGAGGTAAAAATTGAAATAAATTTTTTTTGTTTACAATAGAGCCGAGAAAGGGAATATTACATGTATATAGAAGATAATCGAGTGAATGGGGCACTCAATGGTTAGGAGCGATAAAAATAAATATTATCCACAGATATTAAAACGGTTAAATAGATAAAAAAGGCGATATACAATTGGCGTCTGGTGAGTTGACCGCTGAGCTCAAGATCAGACACTGCATGCTGTTCACCGTAGACTGGTACATTGGCCCCGTACCCGGTTGCCAATATAATAGCCGAAGGAGAATAATAATACAATGTGGATACTCAGATATAGAGTAGAGTAAGAGAAGAAGCAGAAGAAAGAGCCAAGAATGGTATGAAGAAGCAAAAAGCAAGAAACTCTGCCCGCCGTGGGCCAAGTACAGTGAAATGGCGCGTGCCCAGCGGATTTCACGGCGCGTTAGCTCCGCCTTCCCTTTCT
>JZSA01001631.1:0-25802 GCA_000956155.1 Cotesia vestalis
CATGTATTACTAAGGGCATAAAAGGAGCTTGTCTCTATTACTGCGTGGCAATTACTGCGAATGACCCAATTACTGCGTGCCTATTACTAACGATCAAATTCAATGATAAACAACTTCGGGATCATATAAGAAATTAATAAAATACGTTTCAAAGATAATTATTTGTTTAGTAAAATGACTGGATTAGAACGTATTCCTGAAGTTATTTAAATTCATATCAATTAATAATAATCACCGGAATAGTGATGTATAACATAACAACCAGAGTTTTTATAGTAATTAAAAAAATGAGCTTTATCGAAGAAACACAAATCTTGATTTTAAAAAATCATTTTGAATTTTTTTAAATCAATCAGAAAAAATTTTGAATAAAGTTACATTCACTTAATTTAATAAAAATTTCTTGGTTTGAAAATTTTTCTGCTTAATTTAACACAACAAATTCTTCATTATAATGACCGCTTGTATTTTTTATCAACTTTGATTTATTTGTTTTATTTTTTATCAATTTCTGTTTATAATTTATTTTTAAGATTATTTATTTTTAACTAAGAGCAATTTGAAGGCAACTTGAACTGTCAATTGACATATTCATTTTTTTGGTACCAATTACTGCGTGCTTAAATGAATAATGTCAATTGATCAAAATTCAATTTTTAATGCATAACTGATATTAAAGAAGGGTTATCTTACTTTTGTATGCAAAAAAATTTTTAATTTGAACCATTTTATGTAAAGAAAAAGATCTTTTAGTAGCACCTCTTTTCGTACAAAAACTCACAAAAAAGCTACAGTTTACTATCTGTATAGCCAGTTAATTTTAATTTATTAATAACAAATTGAATAATTTTTGTACGTGTAAAACTACTATGCAAATATTTTCTTCAAGATTTTAATTACAAGGAACAATTTTTTTTAATTCAAAAAACTCAAGTACGATTTATTTATAATTGAAATAAAAAAATCCGCAGTAATACCTACACCCGCAGTAATACCCACACTTACCCTAAATCTAAAGTTCTGAAATCAGTAAAAGTACCTGTGATAAAAATTAACTTTTTCATTTTTTTATCAGATTTTAAACCATACAAGAAACACCTGATTAGTAAACATCATGGAATTCAAATTTTCCATCTCTGAACTTTCTGACAGAATTGAAAATTTCAAGTAAGTACATCAATAAATATTTGTATAAAAACCAATTTCCATAATACTAATATATAATTTTTTCAGAAAGCAAAAAATTTACAGATGGAACTCAACTGAATCATTGAATCCCTTTGAACGTTTTCTAGGACAGTGTCTTGCTTTTGTTACATTTGCATTAATAGCAATTTTCATCATACTGTCAGGATTATTTTTACTGGGAATATTTGTATTGCTATGTCTGGCTGTAATTGCATTTGCTGTTTTTATAATTATTTCCATTGTAACGATCGCTACTATAATATTGGGAATTATTGTGAACATTATCATTGCAGCCAAAGGAACATTGTTAATAATGGCTTTAGAAATGAAATCAAATTACACGAAATTTGATTTAATTAAAAACTCTCAAGATGCGACAAAATGGGAAAGTATTACTGTCATTAAATCTGAAAAAGAAAGAATAATGTGGATTTGGTGTATTATTATCGCATATACAATACCGGAATTAATTAATTCACTATTATGTTTCAAAAAACGTCAAAATATGCCGACTGTTAATCAGTTTTTATTAGTAATGATTCCAGAAACTTTGTATGTTATTGGAGTTGCGTTAATAGTTTTTGCTATTTTGCCGCAATCCAATTTCCATTTTATTATTTTTTTTGTTTGGTGTATAATTGAATGCGGATTACACAATTTAATATCGACATTCTACGAAGTAGACAACAAGAAGCTCAGACATCTTCTTATAGTCATCAATATTATTTTTTTATCAATTTTCATAAATTATGCTGTAATCCATCCACTTGATGGAATCACAACGAACTTCAATAATATACTAGTTACTATGTTGGCACTGATTTTATTGCATGGTGGATTTTGGCAAGATGTCTCAGGCTCAGTATTAAGTTTAACTGGTATGTAAAACTTTTATTTATTTTAGGTATAAGGTAAAAGAATCAATTATTGACACTGGCCTAGTAGATTGACACTTGCAATTTTATTCTAATTAAAAAAATAAAATGTTCTCAAAAAACCAATTGTCTTAAAATTTATAATTCCAAAATTATATTTATTAATTTATTACTATTTATATTTTATTAGAGTCGATTTGTTTTATTTAATTAAAATTAAATTGCAAGTATCAATAACTAGGCTAGTGTCAATAACTGGGTCTTTTATTTTAATTATCTTCTTAATATTTTTGATAATTTTCATATAAAATTTTTTCATTTTTGTTATACGTTTAGAAGTGGAATCAACGCACATTTTGAGCAAGAATTTTAAATGAGTATGATAGTAGTTACGTCAAACAATTTTTTTTTATTTTTAAATAATTTGATTACGATATAAATAATAATAATACTGAAGTTAGCGGTCAGCTGTCAATTTTAAAAATTTTTTTAACAAGTTAATTACAATAAAAAAAATCCTTCTAAAAATTTTCACTTGTAATTTTTATTAATTTTCACATGTAAAACTTTTTAATTAAATTTTTTGTTTAATAATTTAATTGCTATAAAATTAAAAAAAAAAATTTAATATCTGTCAACTTCAGTGTTATAAATAATAACGTAAAAAAAGGGGAAGTGGTGATTAGTATAAAATTTTTTATTTGTTATTTGCCATTAATATACATTAGAATTAATTTTTGTATCCAGTTAGAGAACAGTATAAGTTATCATAAAGAATAAATTAAATTGAAAAGTATAAATTAATGAAAATATATCTCAAGTAATTATAGACGATAAAAAATAATATACTTATTAATAAATAACAATTTTATATTTTCAGGTAACATAGTGACCCTCAATAAAGCTCGCATGAAATTGAAGCCCGCAAAAAATTTTATTTTTGCATTGATATCAATTTGGAAAGTGATTGTGTTTTTTGTAAGTTCCTTATTAATACTCTCTTGTAATGGTGATAACATAGGACACATTTTAACGGAATTTGGATCTTCATTCAGTGAACATACAGTCTCTTTTATTGTCAATAAAATTGAAACTAATCAAGTGATTCAAAGCATAACTTTCCCAATTTTGATTTTATCAATTCAAATAATTTTTTCTACTTATGCCACATTTAAAGGTAAATTAGGCTCAAATTATCTAATTAACCAATGATAAAAGATGAAAAAATTATTAATTCAAAACAATTTTTTTATTTTTAGGTCATGATGTTGAATTTTCACGATTTTTACTAGGATTTGACTTCAGATCTTTCTGGGGATTCAATATTCCAATTTTCTTTTTGTATTTTATGAAACTGATTTTGGAATTGATTTTACCTGACAAAAATTACATGAATATTGATATAAATGGTCAAATTATTCTCAATGATGATTTATTTGAGGCAATAAATCAAAAATCGTCAAGTGAAGTCGAGCCGGATTTACTTTATCCTTTTCGAAACTGGAAATCGACTGCATTAATGATTCCGTGTGCCTGGATATTCATACACTTTGTTTTGAGGATATATTTTAGATTTAATCAAAAAATTAATAAAGATTTTGATGATGACGTAGAATTAGATACAAGACCTTTGATAGATTAGAAAATATTTATAAATCAAAATAATCAATTAACGGGAACAATTAATTACTTTTTTTTTTTATTTATAATTAATAATTGAAATTACGTCTCAACTGAAGTCTAGTTCGAAAATTTAACCAAATTTATGAATTATATTTTTTAATTTTCTAAAAAATTAAATAATTGATTCAAACAAATAAATAGTTTTTATAGATTGAGTTGTATTAATTATGATAACGCTTTATGAATTGTTATATGACTTTTAAAATTTTCAATCATTAAAATTGAACAATCCTAAAAATTATCGTCATATTGGGGAGTTAACGATTTGGATAAATTTTATGAAATAATTATTTATTTTTTTAATTCTTTACAACTGTTTGTTATTATCAATAATTAAGAACGTTTATCACTATTTATATCGGAATGTCTACCTCAATAAATAATTATTGTGTAATTTTATATTTTTCTAAAATTGAAAAATTTTTATATGTTAAATTATTTAAATAAAACATAAATAAAAATAACTGTCAAGATTTTTATTCTTAATTCTTTACATTTAAACATAACTTTTACTTTTTTACAAGTACCTTTACAATTGCATTTGATCAATTACGTCTTATTACGCTGATTTCTGGTGAAAAAATAATTTTTGTATTAAAATGATCGAAATATACATTATCGTAAGAAACCTTTTTTTTTTTATTAATCAATAAATAAATGATTTAATACGCCAGATAATGATATGATTTGTAAATTATCAAAACATAAAACTATAAATTACGAATAGCGTGTTAGATTATTTTACCTTTGACTCTATTTTATTCTAATCTTTAAATCTGATGTCATAGTAAGTTTGTTTGATACACAATTATGATAGTGTGCGAATATTTTTATTTACTTTGTTGTCTGCAAAATGCATATAAAAATATGTTTCGTTGTTCTTTTCGATTTTTTTCATTTATATTTTGCAACAATCAACATGAACGTTAAATGGAATGAATCATTGGGAGATTTTGTTCCTATTTTAAATCATTATGTCTATCAACTCAATAGTTCGTTTCATAAAAAGATTCAACAATTAGAAGATCACAAATTTCAGGGTGAACTAATAAAACTGGCTTATTATGAGGTAAGAATGGCACCGTAACAAAAAAACCTTAGACAAAATAACCGCGACAAAATAACCGAACGACAAAATATTCAGAATATAAGTTTTTATAATTAATCTCTGAAAATAATTTTTAAGTACAAAAATTTATAAGTGCAAAAATAATATAAAATGATAATACAATTTTAGATTTCATAATAAATATTGTGCCCTTTCAACATGGTTTGGTAATGTACGGCAAATTTACGGTAGGGTACGGTAGAGTACGGTACGTACAGTGATTTACCGTAATACAGTATGATACCGTAAATTACGGAGATTTTACGGCAAAGTACCGCGATTGTACAGTAATTTACCGTTATTATATGGTAACTTATCGCTAAAATAGGGCATATTTGACAGTAGGTTACCATTTGAATACGGTAATGCGAAAAGTTCGGAAGTATATATTCTACCGTATTTTCACCGTACACTACCGTAATTTTACCGTTATATACCGTATTTTCACCGTTCTTTACTGTATGTTACGGTGTTTTACGGTTTCTACTGTGAAAGTAAAATGCTACTGTAATCTACGGTGGCCATACGGTATATCGACCGTATTTTTACCGTACAATACCGTAATTCTACGGTATTTCAGATCCGCCAGGGTTTTGTCGTTCGATTATTTTATTATTTAGTTATTTCGTTACATAGTAATAATGTCGTTCGGTTATTTTGTCCACAGTTTATTTATTTTCGGTTATTTTGTCGTTCGGTTATTTTCTCGCGGTTATTTTGACGCGGTTATTTTATCCGCGGTTATCTAGTCGTGGCACCGGTAAGAATAAATATGAAAATGTTTCTTAGTCCAAGTAGACTTTTTTTTTCTTTTCAATTAATTTAGGAAAAAAATCTTGTCAACTTTTACGATAAAGATTCAAAAGTAACTGGAATTTGTGGAGAAGTGTGGAATGCATTGTCAGAATACTTAAACTTCACGTAAGTTAGACATTGAATATTGGATTTTTAGTGTAATTGCACTTATTATAATTTTGAATAGTAGGAACTCAATAAATGTTTTTTATATTTAAATTAAATTTATTAATTTTTTTAAAGACTTTTTCCAATCAAAATTCACGATACTACATTTGGACGGAGGATGCCTAATGGAACTTACACCGGTTTATTAGGAATATTGCAACGAAGAGAAGTTCATGTTTTACCACGAGTTAATTATTATCTAGCCCACTGGAATATGATGGACTATACTATGCCAGTGTGGAAAAATAGGTAAGTTTTAATTTGAATAAAAAGTTTTAAAATAGTCTTGGTTTGTGTCACGTTTAAGATCTTAAACAAGCGACAATTTTAAGACGATTTTTTTTTACACGGGAACTATCATTATATTTTATAGTGACTCTTACTTAAAATTGGCGCATAATAATTTAAATAAGTAGTTAAACAATCTATTCTTGAGTGCTTCGAGACTAGTCGCGTTAGTTATTTCAATTTAATTTAAATTAGAAGATGTGTAGAAAATTAAATGTTTACTTACCGAAATTAAGTAAAGCTCATTTGTTTCAAGTTAATAAATACTTTTTTAAGACGCCAAAAAAAAATTCTGAGAGCAGATTTTTTAAATTTGGTTCTCGAGATTATTATGAAAATTTATTTTTGAACGATTTTACGACTTTCTAACCGCTACACTGTTGAGTACGCTCTTTTTAAATTGAATTTGAAATTGTTGAAAAACTTATTATCGGACAATTTTAAGACTTTTTTAAGACGCTCCATTTTAATGTTCCGGGGCTCTGTCGCTGTTAGCTCATCTTAAAATAGTCTCGAAAAATTCTTTTTAAACTTTTTTAAGACTATTTTAGGATTTTTTAAAAACAATTTTAAGATTTTTTTAAGACGACTTTTAGATTATTTTAAGACTATTTTAAAACTCTCTATAATAATTTTCCAGAGCTGTCGCTGTGATATCATCTTATTTTCATAACAAATTCGAGAACTAAATTTCAAAAATCTGCTCTCGGAATTTTTTTTTGACGTCTTAAAAAAGTCTTGATTTGTGTCACGTTTAAAATCTTAAACAAACGACAATTTTAAGACGATTTTTTTTTACACGGGCTGTTGTTTATTTGAATTTATTAAAAAATTGTATGGAGTTACCGAGAAACATTTACTGTTAATTACAAAGTAGGGTATTGTTGTTCAAAATTTTGTAAATAAGCTAAGACGTTATTTCAAAATATTTTCTCCGTTAAATCAAAACCTAAATTGAATCAATGAATTGAAACTGAATCAATTAATATTAAAATAAATAGTTTAAATTAATAATGTATATCATTACTTTGTACTGTATATTATTAAATATGTAATTTTGTATTTGCTATCTAGCTATTAACGCCTTAGTATAAATAAAAAATATTTTGGAATAAATAATAAAGAGGTACTCTAAAAAATTACGGAGTCAGAAAATTAAAAAAATTTTTTAAAGAGCTTTATTTTAGTGAAAAATTGCCTTGTAGAAGAAAAACTATTTCGAAGTGACAAGTTTTAAATTTAAAGATCTTTTTGTAACTAATTATAGTTGTTATATCTAACAAAAAAAGATTCTTTGCTTTTAAGGGGTCATCCTGGTTTTGGCGCTCGAAAAATATTCATGATTTTTTTATACAGAAACTATTATAGAAATTAATATGAAATTTGTTTTTAATACGCTCTTGTATAACACAAAAAAATATTAACATTTTTTAATTTTTTATATGAATAATTATTTCTTGCATGAAGAAATTTTAACACAATACTTGTAAGTAAAAGTCTTTTCGAAAAATGTAAAAATTTGTTTTTAAATTTTACAGACCAGAATGACTTCTTAATAGGATTGACTTTATAAATTTCAAATGAAAAAATTTAAAACTGAAAATTCTAAATCTTAAAAATTTGTAAAGCGCTGTAACTAATTAGTTATTTAAGTATAATTTTATTTAAATAGATAACTGAAAAAAAATATTATTTCAAGCGCTCATATATATAATCGTCCAGAATATAAAAGCAATGGCTCATGGATCTTCCATTTGTTTACTTGGCGAGTACGACTGGTATTAGCGTTGGTACTAATTCTCTTCAGTGTGCTAGGAGTATTGTCTGAGAAAGCATCATCTTCACAATCTCGAACCCATCCTTTAAGTCTACAAGATTATATGTTTTACACATTTGCAACATTTTGCTATCAAGGTATGAGATATTTCATCATTATTAGGGCTGTACAATTTAGCCGGTTAAGCCGGCTAAAAAACAGCCAAGCTAATTAGCTAGCTGGCTGTTCGGCTTAGCTGGTTAACTTAAATTAGCTGAGCTAATTAGCTAAAGGCTAAGCCAGCTAAATGGCTAATTGAATATTTTATCAAATATTTATATAGTATCTACATTTAAATATTGTAATGGTAAATTTTGATTGGAAATTGGTTTATCATTTTTTTTGACTTAATCTATATATGCACCAGATAACTTGTTTATTAAGCTTTAATTTGTTTTTTTAAAGACCTTGATACAAGCATTTCTCGGTGAGATATTGGTGTTTGAATGGAAAAAGATCATTTTGTCTTTAATTATCAATCAGCAACCAATGATTGTACGGAAAATTCAAGGTGGAGCAAGATTTTTGATTTTACTTTAATTTTCCAAATTTGCTTATAATAAATTAACCAGCTAAGCCGAACAGCCAGCTAGCTAATTAGCTTGGCTAACTTCTTCAGCCGGCTTAACCGGCTAAATTGTACAGCCCTAATCATTATTAGTATTAATTGTTTAATTATTGTTATTATCTATTATTTTTTTACACTTACAGGTTGGCTACCCCAAGCTTTAGAAGAAAAAAGTAAAATACTTGAACTGACGAAAAGAATTTTTTCTTGGTTTCTCGTAATTAATCTTAGCACTCATTTAGTATCTCACATGACACACACTAACATAGAATCATCCTTCAATGATTTAAACTCTCTTATCAATAATACTAAGTATCAGATTTTGGTTACAAATGGATCGTTATCTTTTGAAAGAATAAAAGTAAGTAATTAACTAACTTTTATATAAGTAAATAATTAGTAATTGTTTGGAAAATAAGGATCAAATTACTTTTGGCCGGTAAACAAAAGCAGCAGAAAAATAGAAAAAATAATTAAATAAGAAATTAGTACGTCAATAGCAGCTAAAAGCTCGATGAGCTCAAAAAAATAGCTTTTGTATGCTTTTGAGCTCTTCAAGCTAAAACACTATTTTTTGAACTTTCAAACCGCATTAACTTTTGAATGAATGAATTGATTTTCACGCGGTTTTCTAAGCCTCATAAAGAATCTCTGAGTTTCAATTTATCGAACTAGAAATTTCGGATTCATTCCGAAAAAACACTTTTTTTGTTTTTTTTTTTTTTCATTCACGATATTTCTCGAACGAATCAACCGATTTTGATTGGATTGGCAGCGATCGACTTGGTTTTTCAAGGTAAAGAGCTGATTAGTTTTTGAAGTTGATCGATAAAGCCGTTTAAAAGTTATTCTTAAAAAACCACTTTTAAAAAAAAATTGTTTTCAGTTTTTTTGAGATTTCTCGAAATCTATCGGTGCGAATCAGTCCAAATAGTTTTCAAAATCTAAGTTCGGACAAGTCCTTTTGAATGGCACCAACCGCGATGAAATCGGTCAAACCGTTTAAAAGTTATAAGTGGTTCACATACTCTCACGGGGATAGTCAGGGAAGCTTCCTGTGATCTTCAAACGTCGAGATCTGATGAAACCTCTATTTTCGATAAACGGGCTAAAACCAATAACTTCCCGATTTTGAAAATTTTTTATTTTCTTAGCGAGAACTTAAAAAAAAGTTATTCTGACACAGTCTAATTTATACACTGATAGAAAATTTATGTTGATATTTTCTTGATCTAAGAATTTATTTTGGAAGACAAACGATTATTTTGCTTTAAGAATTTCTTGTCTTGATTTAGATTTTCTTGGGTTAAGAGCTATATTATCTTCAATCGATACATTTAGTTTTTCAACCAAAATAACATTGTCGTTTAAAAAACTTGAAATAATTCATCAAAGTATATTTCAAAAACTAAATAGTCTTTAATTGTTATACCGAAATAAAATTATTTCTTGGAAATAAGTAAATTAATGACTCAAAAAATAATCCATTCTTAACACAAGTTGGTAACATCTTGAATCAATGTTATCACCTATCTTGAACCAAGAGACAAAAATTCTTGGAAGAAATATATCTATATCTAGTTTCAAGAGTTCAAATTTTGAAGAAAAAAAGTTTCTTGAATTAAGATTGTTTTTCTATCAGTCTATCTATATACATTGTTCATCTAAACTTTTAAGCTGATATTTTATCAGCATAACTCAACAAAATACGTAAATAAATAAATAAATAAATAAATAAATAACAATACATACTCAACTAAAAAATAATTTTAAAAAATTGTAAAAAGTCGATAAATTCAAATTAAAAAAAAAAAATAAAGTGAACTTTACTTATAAATAATTACCAATACGTTATTGCTTATTATTATCTAAATAATTTTTAACTTCAGATGGAAGCTGCCCGTCATTTAGGAGATTACTCTTCACGTTTTCAATTCATACCTTCTAAAGAGAGAATGACAGCAAAAGCTTGCTGGAGTAAGAAAAAATATGCAATAATCGAAGCTGACGACAGACAGCAAGCTTCAGGTATGAAAAGTTGTCTTTTGGTTAAAACTGGCACGCCGATTTTTTCTACTTGGACTACCAATGGAATTGTCAAAGGATTCAAGTATAAACGTTCATTTGACATAGGGTATTTCATTTATTCAACTTATTATTTCATTAGATGATTTTAATTAACTGTATTATTAAAATTAACTTAAATTTTCTAGAATTATTAAATTACATGAACGTGGTATCATTGATATTCTAAAGGATCGTTGGACTCCGTATAAGTTTGCTTATTCGAATGATCGCAATACTAACGCTATTGAGTTTTATCACGTTCAAGTGCTCTTTATCTTTATTTTTCTAGCTGCAATAGCTTCTATTTTGATTTGTATATTTGAGAATATTCTTTTTTCATTTCATCGTCGTTGGAAGAACAAAAAACAAATAATTTGCCAACAACGACGTCAGAAGAGGCTTCATGCCAAACGATTTTTGTTTATTACTCAAACGCAATTGAGAACTTTGAAAACATCTGCAAAAGTTGGAAAGTTTTTTAAATAGTTACAATGAACTTATTGTACCTGACAATTATTATATATTTTTTTTTTACATCAAACAATCTGTTAAAGCTTGAATGTATAAAATTATTTTTCAATCATAACTCGAAATATTAAAACTTTAAAAATGATATAGATGATTTTCTTACTATTAGTTGGTTTGATAAAAATTTTTTGGGTTATTAAGTGCTTACGAATTATACCAAGTGTCCTTCAAGACATAAGTAACATTAGCAATAATTCGTTGATAAAGAACACATAAGCACTTGAATCAAAATTTTAAGTGACTCTTTACGAATTTTTAAGCCTTGATTCTAAGATTTTTTGTGTGATATTTAAAGGGCACACCTAGAGTGACGGCCTAAAAAAAGGCGATTTTTGGAATTAAAAAAAAAAAAAAAACTGCATCAATTGTTTTAAAATTTTAAGGGTATATTTATACATATTTTAAGAATACGCAGAAAAATTTTTGAAGAAAAAAATTAAATATTTTACGCGTTATACGCGATATCTGACGGCGCTAAAAAAAAAAGGTTCTTCACTGATGCAGTGATTTCGGCATTTTCCATGGATGAAACCAAAAAAAAAAAAGTTCTCAAATGTAATCCAAATTATAATAAATTATTTTTGTATTATACTAATTGTAATCTCCGATTTGACTAAGTAATTTTTCTGATTATACCGCCTCAGATTACACTCGATATAACCTGAAAAAATATCTCGTATAATTTGAATTATACTCAGTAGAATCTTGGATTTTTTAATTTATAAATTTATATATTTTTTTGAAAATTTGTAAAATTTGTGAAAATTGTGATAATCAATTTTTTTTTAATTGTTCATTTTTTGTGTATTTTTCAAAAAAAAAAATATATCAATAAGATCAAATAGAGATTTCGTTCAAAAAAATAAAAATTAAAATGGTGACCCTACTTTAAAATATTTACTAAAAATTTTTCAACCCCAAATTATCGGAAAAATTGTGCTTAAATGCTCCTTAAATATTTTTTATCCATACATTGCATTGCATTTTTTAAAAATACATAAAAATTTTTAAAAAAATTATACAATCTAAGATTCTACTGAATATAATTCAAATCATACGGGATATTTTTTCGGATTATATCTTGTGTAATCTTACACAGTATAACCAGAAAAATTACTTAGTCAAATCGGAGATTACACTGAGTATTATACAAAAATAATTTAGAATAATCTGGATTATACTTGATATTATCTGAAATTTTTTTTTTACCACAGATGACACTGAGTATAATATGGAAGGATATGCAGTGTAATTTTATTCTTTTCGTGTAGAAGATATTATCCGTACAATAACCTACGGCCGAAAAAAAATATCAAAAATTGAAAAAATGTCAGTGTTTTTAAAAAAAAAAAAGTTGAATTTTACCCTAAATTTTAGTCATTTTTGGCTTACCAAAATTCAATTTTTGATCCGACCAAAAAACTGGTAGGTCATTGTATAGAAAACTATATACAGAACATGTAGAAAAAATTTGGTAGTGATCGATTCATTTGTCTCCGAGTAATCACTGGAGCAAATTCGAAAAATGCTGTTTCGAGGAAAACGCTCTTAAAAATAAAATGATTCTATTTTAACTGCCGAGCGGCTACTCTTGAAATGGTTTTAACTCAAAATCTATAAGAGATATCGATTTAAAATTTTAGTATGTTATTTTTAAAGGTATAACTTATCGAACTATGAAAAAAAAAATTTTTTTTAATTTCACACTGGATGTGCCTCTTAAATTAGGGAATATGATTACCATTTAAATAGAATGATAGTCACTTAATATGAATTTATACATAAAAAACTACGTATTAAAAGTATTGATTGTATTTTATAATGTTTAGGTTGCGTGTATAAATAAAGATTATACTTTATTTGCGTTTTTACACAGTAAAAAATTTTTGTCGTTGCGTCAAAAAATTTTGTGTTAAATATTTAACACACAAAAAGAAAGAAAGAAAGTCTTGATTCAAGGGTAAATTTTCTTCAATCAAGACAATCTTAAGGAAGAAACAAAATTTCTTGAACGAAGTTGAATTTTTTTAAGCCAAGAAAATTTCTTCTTGCTCCAAAATAACTTCGGTCTTCCTTACAATTTTCTTGATTCAAGAAATATTTTTTTTCTGTACACAATTTATTTTTTGACGCAATGAAACAAAATTTTTTACTGTGTATAGATAAATGAAAAAACTTGAGTTTGTAATAGATTTATTATATTTTCAATCAACACAATAATTATTCATCATACCAAGTAGCATCGAAAGTAAGCTCCAAAATTGAATAAGTAATTATGACATAATACTAAATTCAAAAAGGATATTTAGTATTAACGAGTGTGCTGTCGAATCCACCTCAAATAATAGTAAACTCTCGTGAAAACATCTGGATAACCCTGAGCACAAGGAACTACCCATGACGCGATTCCATGAACTTCATTATTAATAGTTAAGGGACCACCGCTGTCACCCTATTAATGAGAAGAAATAATTTTGCCATAGTTTTAAATTCAAGTATATAAATATGAATAGCAATAAATATTTCGTAACTTACTACGCAAACACCAGATCCCTGACCCTTCAAAACACAAATCTGACCAGGATAAATTCTATTTGAATGAGCTCTTGAGCATTCCATATTACTAATAATTGTCATATCTAGTTTTTGTAAAATTTGAGGAGCAGATGATGGATTATCAAAATTTAAAGCGCCCCATCCACTTGCCATTACTCGAGTATTTGGAGGCAAGTCTCTGCTTGGCAAGTTAATTGGATGTTGAAAACGATTGAAAGCTATTGGATTAGCAAGCTAGAAAATTTGTAATACAATTAATATTTTTTATTTTATTTAAATTTAAATAAAAATGATAAAATATTACCGTCAGTATAGCAATATCATTTATCCAATTGTTTTTAGGGTCATAGTGTTCGTGATACACGATATTAATGACTTTATGAAGTTGGCCAGATCGCAGTCCTAATCTGTCGTTTGTACCAGTCAAGACAGTCATATCCGGGTACACTGTCATAGTTTCATCATTTTCCACAACACAATGGGCGGCTGTTAAAACATTAATATCGCTGATAATACTACCACCGCAAATATGCTGCCCATACACTCGCAATGAAGCTTGATGTGGGAATTCACCCGGTTGAGCGATGAAACCGTTCACAATTTTGCTGGGTTTTTTAGACTCTGCACCTGTAAATTTTGATAAATTCTAATTATGATTATTGATCTTATTTTTAATATCGCGTTACTGATGCCATAAGGGTGTATAATAAAAATTCTATTTTTTTTTTCCCAGTACAAAGAAGGAAAATTTTTTTTTTGTATATTACGTGTCTAAGTCCAAAAAAAATTTTTTCTTCAAACTAAAAATTTTTTTGGACTTAGAAAAAAAAATAGAATTTTTATTATACGCCTTTATCGCATCCGAGAGCCATAAATGTGTATAAATTTTTTTTTTTGCATTTCTTCACATTTCAGATAAAAATACGCCGATTCCCGAAAAAAAATTTTTCATACGCCCTTATGGCATTTGGAACGCGATATTATTTGTTTAAATATAATCGATTTTATCATACCATAAATGCAAAGCATTAAACTAATTATAACTATGCGTAGCATATTTAAAAGACGTTTGAGAAATCAACTTTTCGAAATGATAACTGTGAATGAAAATAAAATTTAAGGAGACTTTATATACATTCAACAGAAAATCAAATTGAATACAAGCTATGATTTGAAGAACATAACTCATATCAGTTATAGATCTTGTGCTATAAATTTGTCGAAAAATATTTAGAGCGAAGAGAACAATGAAAAAAATAAATCATTTATTGATATACCCTTATCACTTCAATTGTCACAACTGTGTAACAACGATTACGTAAAGGACTGTTGGAAATGAATTAGGAGTTAGCGAAAAATGCTATTTTATACATATTTTAATGACAATAACCATACTGACATAGATTTATTCATTTATCTACATCACCAAATTATTATGCCATAAACTTATTTTAAACAGTAATGATTAAAGTAAATATAACAATTTATAGTTTCATTGAATAAACAGCTGTGATAAGCTATAGAACTTATAATTTATAAATTTTACAATTCATATTTATATTTAGATATTTTTCAACACTAAATAAATTTCTGTATGTTAAATTATAATTTAAGTATTTATTTATTTTATATTTTAAATTGAGTTATAGTTATATTAAAATTTAAATTATATTGAACTTTATAACTGTTAATTGAATTATAATTTAAGCTTGATATATTTTAAATATAAATAATAGTGAATTTTTTTTTTAATTTTAAATAAGAAAACTTGTATCAGTTTTAAATAATATTTTTTGATTAAAAGATTATAAATTAATGAAATTCTTAAAAAATTTTAAATATCAGTAAAAAAAAAGTAATTGAATGAGAAAATAAATATTAAATTATTTTAATAATTAATTTCAAGTCAATTTCTTGGATCTTGGTGCTTTATTTATCTTTGGATTACGAAAAATATTCTCCGGAGTAACTGATGTATCAGTAGTTGATCCTCGATACATTGACGTTGTGCTATGTCCTGAATCTGGAGTGGTATTGTATCCAGGATAAGGATATTTTGAGTCATTGTGATCTCTAGTGATACATAATAAATAATTTAATAATTAGAAAAAAATAACGTAAAGAAAATAAATTGAATAAATAGTTTAAGGGAGAACACCACTGTGATGATCGAAAAAAAGAGGTGATTTTTGGGAATTTTTTTGATAAAGAAAATAAAAGAATTTGGGGATCGGATTTATTGATTTTATTAAGGGTACATTAAAGATTATTACCCTAAATTTTTATTAAAAAATATTTAATTATTACAAAGTTATTAACAATCTCGTAGAGCACTAGAAAAAATTTCCCCCTCCATGGTCGGTTCGATAATTCAAAAACGGATCATCTGAAAATAAAATCAATATTTATAAAATTAAAAAAAAAATTAATAATGATAAAAAAAATTAATGATGATAAAAATAACAAATTAAAAAAAAATTAAAAAAGTTGAAACATAAAATTGAAATTTAATTAAGAGGTCACGTGTTATGTTATAAAGTTGGGTATTTTTTTCATTGATGAGCATTTTATATGTACCGAACTTTTACAGTTTATATAAATGTATATGTATATAAACTGTTACGGTGAATCGATACGATACAAGATACAAGAAAATAAAACTGGTCATTGGAGCGAGTACCATGACCGGTAGACCCTCTACTGCCGGACCACGATCTCGATGATGATGATGATGATGATGATGACGGTGACAAGATCATGCGTAGGCCTATCATGTGTATCATTACTATGGCGCGTACGACTCGACCCACCAACCTCCTGAGCACAACCTGTTTCCTTTATTTTATTTATATATCTTGCATCACAGTTCCATAATATTATTTTATTTTATTTTATTTTAAATTGTAGAATGCGCATATCTTCTCTTATTATTTATTATTTACAAATATGGGTGTTTTTATTTTGCAGAATCATGTTAAGATTTATATTGATAGCGCTTCTGACGAGCTGCCGAGTGAATGGAAATACCGATAGTACAAATGAGCCGCATCATCGACAGAAACGAGTATTTTGGATTACCAATGATGGCAGAATAGCTCTACCACCTGGTACTATATTGACCATTACTCCTACGATTGCTTTACCTTTCGTACGTTATCCACCTCATGGATTTCTCAGTAATATGACTATAAGTCTTCCTTTTACAAGTATGTATTTTTTATTAGATCTATAAAAATAATAATAACACTGAAATTCGCATTTATTGATAAAATAAATTATCAGAATTAGAGAAATATATTTTATAAAAATTTTTTTCATTTTCTATTTAGATTTTTTTTTCACTAAGAAAATTATATAAAATTTTTTTATGTCTGATAATTTCTGTTTTATCAACAAGAACTATGTTAAAAAAGAAAAAATTTGGAAAACGGTTGACCTTAAAGGCCATCCCTGCAATTTCCCGCTAATTCCATACTTCCGCGTTCAAAATTACACTTATTACGTTTTTGAGCTTTTCGAAGTTAAAAATATAATTTTCGTGTTATTTTAAGCTCTCCGAGCTCAAAAGTCGTAGAAGTTTAATAAAACACTATTTTTTGAAATCTTATTCAAATCTCAATTTTTAAATGAATAAACCGATTTTCACGCGGTTGGTACACAGAAAAAAAAATTAACTTGATTCAAGAGAAAAATTCTTGAACCAAGAATATAATTTTGAAGAGGGTAATTGACTTGAATTAAGACGAAAAATTCTTGAATTAAATAAAATTTCCTCAAATCAAGAAAAATTTTCTTAAATCAAGAATTTTTCTACTCAAATCAAGAATATTGAGCTCTTCAAAAATATATACTTGATTCAAGAAAATTTTTTTTTCTGTGTATAACCCACAGGCCTTATTACCCTACCGTAGTAAAATAAGGCCTATTCGCAAGGTTTTTGAAAAAATTTAATTTTTCAGTTTGTTTATGGTTAAAATTACTATTACTCCATTATATTTTACCCGTGTAAAAAAAATTGTCCTAAAAGAGTCATAAGATTAGGATCCTAAACGTGACACAATTTAGGACAAATTTATGACACCAAACCAAAATGAAATTTCGATTTTAGAAAAATATTGTCTCATTTACTCAAAGAAAAAATGTTGTAAAAAGTACTTTTATGACAATTTTAGGACAATTTTTAGATACTTTTAGGATACTTTTATGTGAAATATAAGAATAATATTATGACAATTTTAGGATACTTTTATGAACTTTAGGATACTTTTATGACAATTTTAGAATAATTTTTTGACAATTTGAAAATTTTCATAAAAGTATTTTAAAATTGTCATAAATTTGTCCTAAAAATGTCCTAAATTGTGGATCCTAAGCTTATGACTCTTTTAGGACAATTTTTTTTACACGAGTATGGCTAATGTATTAATTTAAAAATTAATGATACATTGCAATGATTAAATGCAATATTTTCGATTTTTTTCAAAATCTCCCTTAGCTAGGCCTTATTACCCGCTGGTATCTTATATCCTTTCTAAGTACTTATATTACAACAAAGAAAAATATAATTAAAAAAAAAATTTTATTCTTAAATTATTCTAGAAAATTTATAGATCGAAAAAGAATTAAAGTATGGATACTATAAAAATCTTTTACTTAAGTAGAAAACATCTCTTAAACTTAATGGTTCGTAATTATGTCTCAAATGGCAATAGGTAAATTTCTTGTATCTTCATTTCTTCTTTAGTATTTCACCGATTTATTAGTTAATCGATGCAGTAAATCACTTTTTCATCGTGATATCTTCTTATACATGAACAGTAATTACTCCGAAATGTGCTTAACACTAATAACAACAATTCAAGTACATAAATACTTTAAATTTGTGTATTTATTCTACATAAACGTGTTGATAATTCCTACAATGCATATTTTGGTGGCAATGAGTCATTCGTACTTAATTATTAGGGCTTTGTATTAGTAAAATTATTCACAATATATTTTTCGACTCAGTTGGATTGTCGATTCGTATCCAGAAGAATTGAAGTTCATATTTACAATCCAACTTTTGAGTAAGTTTATTATTAATTACCACGTTTTTATAATATTTACAGTTTTATGTGCAATAGTTATCATTTGTCACGTGTAGTAATTTATTAATTGTGTTTCAACTGGGCTCCTTTGATTTTTATTCAATGTACGAATTCAACCAGGAATTTTTATAGAATTTTATAAGATAAGATAAAAATCTACCCTCAAATATTATTCAAGAAAAATATTAAAATGGATCAAGGACATTCTTCAAGACAACCCCAGTTCCGAGATTCTTATACTTGGAAATCAGTGCCTTACAACCAAAATTCGTCAGTTAAATCGAAACATTTTAAGCTTTCAAGTAATATTGAAGTAACGTGTTGTTTATCAGCGTACCGATTTCAAAATCCAATCGTGACAGTTCTACACGTACAAGTTGAAAAAATCTGTTCATTGATGCCCTACGGCGCAGCTGACATTACGATCACATTGAGCGATGGATGCAGTAAAACTGAAGAAATTCGCGACTGGTTTAAGGACAGCAGCGTATTTTGTTTCTCCAACAGGGCTGGCGGTAATCAATGGCGCCCAGATATCAAGTGCGAAATTGCTTGGTACGGGTTCATCAGCAAAGAAGAATGGAAGAATGTTTTAAACAAGAAGAAAGTTCTTCCATTAGACGAACTGTTATGTTCAGATAATGGCAAAGACGTCACTTTGATTGTTCAAAATAGAATTATACGAGCACACAAATGTATTCTTCAGTATTACAGTCCTATTTTTTGCGCAACTTTTAAAGAAGCAGGTGACGCTGGTAGAAATATTGTTTTGCGTTTACCTGAATTTGAATTTGAAACAATAAAAGAAGTATTGAGATTTATGTATATTGGAAACTTTCAAATAGATGATTTTTCCACGTGGTTGCGTGCATTGAGAGTCGCAAAAGTTTATAAAATCGATAAAATAGAAAAATATTGTGAAACTAATGTATTGAGATTTTTTAAACAAGGAAATATGTCAGCAAATTCGATGTTAAATAGTCGACGTATAATTTGATGCTAGTACTTTGCAAGCCGTAAATGTAATTTATTTTTCTCTATTTATTTAAAATATAATCATTTGTCAATTATTCTTCTTGTTTCATTTATAAGGTCAAAATCAAATGTTAATTATCTCTTAAAATGTTTTTGTAATTCTGTACATCTAAGTAAACATTTATAACCATTACCCTGTAACATCTTCACAAAATAAAATCATTATTTTCATGAGTAACAAACTGGAATTATTTTTTTTTTTAGATTTAGTAATACAATTGTTTAGTTTATTATCATGATTGTAACATATATTATTAAAATATTATTATATATACGAGTAAAAACGAAGATAAAAAAAAAATTTTTATATTTATGAAAGAATTAAAATTAATTCAGATAATAAAAGAGAAGTAAAATTCCGAAAAAGATTCATTGACGTGTATGTTCAAATTATTACAATGAAAATTTTTTTGAACTCATGACTATTACATTGAAATTTATGAAACTAACTGTGATTAAAAATTCACTTCACCGAACACAAAAATTTTTGTTGTTAATTTTTGGTATTATTCATTATTTATTAATATTGGTAATACATTTTACTATCCAATACCAACAAATAAAATCCTGAAAAAAGAAAACGTTGAAGAAATCAAGTTTTAATACAAAATTTTTGATATTAGTTAAATAAAAAAATTTTTTTTTTATTGATGAGGTAGTAAATTACATTTTTTTTTTTTTTGTTCATTTTTGCACAATATATTACTATACTTTGAAAAACGTCCCATATAATCTATATATTCAAACGTTGTTAAATGTGTGTCCGAGTTCTTTAGAAGGATTTTCGGATATTGTAACTTTTTCATCATTAAATATGACCTTCCAATTATTTTTAAATAAATTACACACCTAAAGCCCAGTTTTTTTTTTTTTTTCTTAGATTATACAGTATTAATTATGCAATCATATAACAAATTAAAATTGACGATTTGAGAGTATACAAAAATAGTATAGTACAAAGTGCGTATGTATCTGCTTCACGACTATCTACAGTCTAATAAAAGTCTATTAAAATAAACTTAAATCGATTATAATAATTTAAGAAGCGAAAAATGTATTTACAATGACTAATTAAGTTAATAAATTAAATTAATGTAGACTTTAAATATAAAAAAATTTAACTACAAATTATTAAAAATTATGAAAACATAGTCATTAAATCTTGTACTGATAATTTTGAGCTTTCCTTATTTTTACCGCTTAATATCGAATTAGCCAGAGATAATTTTTTTTCTTGTAAATTTTGGATGGTTTCTTCAATTGTATCATTGCATATAAGTTTGTAAATAAACACATTTTTTTTCTGTCCAATACGGTAAATGCGATCACATGCTTGACATTCTAATTGAGGATTCCAATGTATATCAACAAGAATCAAGTGGTTTGCACCAACTAAATTAAGACCAACGCCACCCGCACAAAGAGATAACAACATGATTTTAGGATTTTTTTCTTGATTAAAAGAATTTATGATACCTTGACGATTTTTTACGGCGACTGCCCCCGTAAACATTTCAAATGTAGCACCGGGTACAGTACGTAAATTTTCACCAATTATTTGAAGATAAGTTGACCATTGTGATACTATTATTAATTTTTCCCGTTTCGCTAAGATATCACGCACTAAATTAAGAATTACAGTCAACTTTGAACTACATCGTTTTGGATTGAATACTGGATTTTCTGATGTTAAAAGATGCTCAGAAATGCCTTTATCAACTCCAACTACTTCATTTTCTTCGCCTTGGTCAGAAGCGTCCTTAGAAATATTTAAGCCTTCCAATTGAGCAACAAGATTGTTTTGCACTTGACCAGAATCTTCACCTCCATCTGCTCCATCAATCTCAATTTCCTGTTTGTCTAACATATCGTGAATCAATGAAGGTTGACAACAAATTTGACGAAGTCTAAGAAGAAGAACTAAAATTTCAAATGTTTGAACATCAGCATGTCTCGCTAACAATTGTTGCTGTGCTTTATTAAAACTATTTTTAAATTTATTCGCAACACCAAGTGGAACAAGAGCGTCTTTTTCTGCCCGCTGATGTAAAAATTGAGCAAAAATTGTTCGAGAATACATCATAACTTTATCATATACAAGACGTTCGTCTTTATCTAAAGAAATTTTTATAACTTCCAAATGTTTTTCCGGTAGAGAATCAATGTCACCTTTATTAATAAGCTCATTTTTAGTACGGCGAAGCATTAAAGATTTCATCACCATGGCAAGCCTTTCCACACCAGCATCGCTCTTGTTTTCGACCCAACGATTCCAAACTCGTATATCGTCGAACGGTGAGCATTTTAAGAACTTCAATATCGCAAATATATCCATTCCTTTATTGTGAATTGGTGTGCCCGTGAGTGCCCACCGTTTTTTAGCTTTCAGCTGACAGACTGCTTCACAAGCTTGACTTTTATGATTACGAATCGCATGAGCTTCATCTAGAATGATTCGTTTCCATCGGATTTGAAAAAGTTGACCATTATTTTTTGACTCACGTACTAATAAATTATATGTTGTAATGACTATATCATTACGAGCAAGACGACTTGGAGCTTTTTCGCGATTATTACCATGATAAACTTCAGTAACAAGGACTCCACGTTTGCATCGTGTATCTATTTCATTTTTCCACTGATTAATCAGCGAGGCTGGACACACAACTATGGTTCCCCCTTGATATTTACACTGTTGATCTTCAATGTTATCAGGATCATAGACATCATTATCATCATCATCATCAGTTAAGCTATCTGCAAGTGATTTAATCACCAATGATATCATTGTGAGCGTCTTACCAAGTCCCATGTCATCAGCTAGTACACCACCTGGAGGTTTCTGTTTCTCGCGCCATGTTAACCAAGCTAAAGCATGTTTTTGATGAGGCATAAGTTTTACTACTAGTCCTTTAGGGTCTTTAACTTGTTCATTTTCACTGGGTTGTGATATTAACGATCCATGAAGATTTTCTAGACGTTCCACTGTCAAAGCTTGTTCATTTTGAAATGTTGCCAATGCTCGTTTTCCTAATCCTTCAGTGACTGTATTTGCAGTGGGTTTCAACAATTTTTTACGATCAAAATTCAAGCTATTAGAGCTTGTTTCTGGTGAATTAATGCTGCTGTGGAAATTATAATTAGGGTCATTCATGGAATTTTCTTTGTCAGATGAAAGATTATGACTCAAATCTGTAGATGCGACACTAGAATTGTTATCTTCCATTTGTTCAAGCTGTTTTTTATACTCATCTAAACTCTCTTGATTTTTTAGTATAGATTTTCTTATATTTTTTCCTCCATCAGGAAGTAACTCGCAATTACCTTGCATTAAAAATATCTGAAAAATTATTTTCTTTACAATTTTTTATTCAATACTAGTCGAAAAATTTTCTAAATAAAATAATAAATACCTTAGATCTTTCGATATCGGTTGTAAGACGTTTAATTTCTTTTTTTATTTCACTTCTAGTTGTTGGCTTGGTTAATGATCGTTTTGGTGGTTTTTTTTCTTCATTATCAATGGCTGGAGATTGCTTATCTGAAAAAAAAAAAAAAAAAAATTTTTTTTTAATAAGTTAATATACCAAAAGCCAAATAATAAATGACCTATATTCAATTAAGAATAAACATAATACCATGATTAAATATAACAGTCTCTTGGGGTGTATCGTCTTGATGACTACTATCCTCATTATTTATTTCATATTCATCTTTGGTATGATCGCTGCTATTTATTATTCCACTTGATGAATTAATAGATTTATGAGAATCATTGCGTTCAATACTATCTTCTTTCGTTGGAGTTTTAATAATCGCGCTATCGTGATTTTTGTTCTTACTATTGATTTTACTCTCATAACTAACATCACAATTTGTATTTGTTGTGTTTTTGCTACTACCGCTATCATCACTATCATCATCGCTCTCACTAATTACGACTGAGCTATGGTTTTTACTTGTATCATTTTTGGATGCTAGCATTTTTTTTCCATAATTCAAATTTTTTCGACTATGATCAACATGGTCATCAACGTTTTCCTCATGGTCATCACTCAATGATGTATTATGATTTTTATTCTCAAGTTCTTGATCATTTCCATTACTACCATCATCATCATCATCATCATCATCATCTGATTCATTAGCATCATCATCCGACGAACTAGATTCATGATGAGCAATTATGTGAATACTTCTACGTATTGCTTTTCGAATATTCATTACATCATCCGTATCATGATCTTCATTCGCTCTGAAAATTAACACAAAATGACATCAATTGTTTCAAATTCGTCTTTAAAACAGTAAAATCTTTCCAAGAAAATGAAACACTGGAGCACATAGTGATTTGTGATGTGATGAAGGACAGAATAAGTGCGGAAGTGAAAAACGAGCTGGAGGAATGGTGCAAGGAGAGTGAGGAAGACAGTGCGAGGGAAAAAATAGTGCGGGCACTGAAAGGGAAAATTTGCAAAAGATTGTGAAAGGTAATGAAAGAAATAGAAAAGGAACTAAAGGGAAATGACGAGAGGTGCGAGAGTGAGAACGTAATATGAGTGTAAAGAATGGTACAAGCCGTGTAAATAGTAAGAGAGAGAGAATGAAAATAGTGAAAATAAAATGAGAGAGAAAGCATGTAATGGAAAGTGTGCTGCTTCTGTGATATAAATATAAAAAATGGTAGAATAATAAAATGAAATGTGATGCAAATATAAAGTAAAAATAAAATATTAGTTTTATTGGACAATTAACATAAAAGCTGGACAGGCAGAAAAGTCATAATAATAATAGTAAATGATATATTACCCAAGTCTGATACCTAATATGTACACTGATAAAAAAATTGACGACTCAAGAGCCAAACTCTTGAACCGAGAATAACATTTTGAAGAAAATGATTTTCTTGATTCAAGAGAATGAATTCTTGAGCGAAGAAATTATTCTTGATCTAGGAAAATTTTTTTGAATCAAGAATTTATTCTCTTGACTCAAGAAAATTATTTTCTTCAAAATGGAATTCTTGGTTCAAGAATTTAGCTCTTGAGTCAAGTCAATTTTATGACATTAAAGTTAGCAGTCACTTGACCATTTTTTAATTTTGTTTAACAAATATATTTTTTCCAAAAAAAAATTATTTAATAAATTGCATTTTCTATTTTTTAAAATTTCTACATGTCAATTTTTTTTTGTCATAATTTATTTATTTTAAAAATTCTTAAAATTATCAAATGTCTGCTAAATTCATTTTCATGTCAATTTTTCTATCAGTGTAATATAAATATGTTGAAAGTAGTTTGTAAGAAATATGTTTATGTATCTAATATTTAAAATGTTTTTTGTAAAACACATAAATGTGATACAAATTAAACTTATTATCTATCAATCAATAAAATCTTTCCATAAAAAATACAAATAACTCACTCATCCTCAGAATCCGACATAATTCTATTTATTTTTTTTCTACTCGTGTTTGGTTTGCAAATAATACTTTCCTCAAGAATCTCATCAGACTCCCTGCAAACAAAAATGTGACAAGCAATAATTTTTATAATTAGTGACGAAAAATTAATAATAACGATGAAACAAAAATAAAATTGTTTTACTTACCCTTCATCATCAGATTCAGGAATTAGTTTATTATTACGAAGCTTTCCCTTAACACGATAATCTGATTTATTTACTGTTGGCTCGTCATCAGAGTCAACAATTATTAAATCTTGATCAGCCATACTTATTTCTTGATTATTAATTTTTATTTGACTATATTAATCAACAAGTTTTATGTTTACATAAATTAATACGCTAGTTACAGTCAAATTGTTACGTTGTGTTATGGTTTAGTGACGCTTTGTTATTAGTTGAAACTTGTTGAGACTCGTCCATGCTGTAACTGACAAAAATTTCAAACTTGCTATCTTATGCTGCCCTCTATGTTTATTTTCTCTTTCAATGCTCCCTTCATGTAACATCTTTTCTAAATTAAAATACATGATAATCTTGAAGTTAGTCAAAGGTCGAAACTTGCAAAAATCGG
>JZSA01001632.1:0-15354 GCA_000956155.1 Cotesia vestalis
CACAAGATAACATCTCTTAACTTGTTTTTTATTTAAAAATGTATATGAAAATTAAATTAGCCGACATCTGAAAATTTTTGTAATTTTTTTTATTAAAAAAATTATTACAAAAAAATCAAAAGAAAAAATTTCACATTTAGAAGATTTAAAAAATTATACGTGCAATTTTTTAAAAATAATTTTGTACTTGCAATTCAATTGTTGAAAAAAATGCAAAAATTGTAGAACGTCGGCTAATTTTATTATGATTAAATTTATTTTTACTTTTATCTACGTTTCATTTATTTTCAAACTGTCAAAATTATAAAATATTTGCTACATTTTACTTAAATTTTTTTTAAGCTTTCATTTCAGAATGAAACTTAAATAAAAATTTTTGCGTTTACTTTAGATGAAGGTAAAAAAATTAATTTTAATCGAAAATAGTAACAAACTAAGGTTTAAAATAAAATTTTTGATATCAATTAAATTAAAATTTTTTCCTTTATTAATTAGGTAGTAAATAACATACGCCTTTTAAATTTTGTTAATTTTAGCACAATGCATTATTATATTACTTATAAAAAAGTAGCATAGAAACTATGCATTTAAACGCTGGTACATGTATATATATCCGAGTTCTTTTGGAGGATTTTCGGATAATGCAACTTTTTCATCATTAAATATGACCCATCGATTGTCTTTAAGCAAATGACACACATAATGTCCAACCATCGTCGAAGTCCCCATGTGTGAGATAAAGCCTACAAGTTTATAATGGCTGTCACCATCACGATATTCGACTTGAGCCGGTCTAATTTCTTCTTCCATCACTCCATGTGTATCAAGTTCATCCTGATGACTGATGATCCAGTCTACTGCACGCTCTATATTATTATCCGTTTCTTTGAGTGCTTTTACAGCACGATCTTCAGCAAATCCTAAACTCAAAAGATATTCAAGGCCTGCTTCACTGGGTACAAAAGGTGCTTTTGATAGTGTTATTTCAATTCCCGGTGGGACGAATTTGTCTGCAAAATCGGAATCCATCATATGTTCTAAAAGCCAATTTGAAGCTACTTCGAGGCCTTGATTTTCAGTAAAATACAATGCTCTCTTGCATGCTTCTGGTGGGAAACCCATGTCAATCAATTGACTGAGAATAGTCTGATCATAAACCGGCATTGGAATTTCAGCAGCTGCTTCTGGCAAAACTTTTTCATTAGGTTGTAATCCACAACCACGGAGAGAAGTCAAATCTAATATATCAGGCATTTCAACGGCAACATCTAATTTTGCCAGTGTCCAATCTTCATTGACAGTAAATTTTTTCAAATGTATCAAAAGATAATCTGGAAATGTTGCAAGTCTTGTTATTTTTTTGGCAGTTGTTTTACCATTAATTGCAGTACTATAAAATTGTTCAATAGATTCAACACCAGCAAAAGTTTCGAGGCATGATGAAAATTTTATATGTGGTCGTACAGTAACACTGGAATCTAATTTTCTACCCGCAGCTTCAGCTTCCTTTTTTGCTCTCTCATGGGCAGCAACCTCTTCTTTATTAGTTGCTGCTCCCATAGGAATTGGAAGTGGTAATAAATATTCTGGTCGGTATGAATATTGAACATTACCAGAACTACTGCATTCGTAACGTTCTTCAACTTTAAATTTGAAACAATTTGCTGGATTTGCTCGTTGAACACTGTGGCGTTGTAAAATACTCAATAAATGCAATAAATATTCTTGAGCGTCTTGCTGACGATTAGAAGAAAATCCTGAATGTCCACGGCCTATCAAGCTTTTAAACATTCTTGGCTCAATACCTTGCTGTGCATCATTTTGATCTTCTGATTTTGGAGCGATTGAATATTTACCAGATAATAAACCAGATCCCAATTTCGCCATTTGAACGTTAAAATCATTGGCTGGATCACCGGTGTTATTATCAAAAATTTCTATCGCTGAATTAACGAATCGGTCAACGAAATCTGGAATCATAAAAATCATCTGCATTACGCTATTCAAGTAACAAGAATTTCCAAGATTCACAAGACCAGTATAACCAGGACCATAAATAGGAGTTAATTTACTGGCAGCTTCTTGAAGTGCTACCCATTCACCAAACTTTTGATTAAGATCTAACTCTAGTTCAACCATTGATTTTTCAGTTTTTTCTAATTGAGTAATATTAATGCCCCAGTGAGCCAAGTGTTCAATTAAATTAGGATCTTCAACCATGTCATCTTCATCATAAGAATACACATCTCCTTTTCCTTCCTTGGTGATTGTTCCTAATTTAACTGCTAAAGGATAACTGGTCTCTTGATAGTGTTGAACAGCATGATTATTACCACCCGAACCATCATAAAATTTACGTCCACACAAAATGGACCCATCAGTTAAATTTAACCATAAATTTTGATTGAGGTCGCATTTATCACATTTCCAACCATTTGGTGGTATTTTTCTTCCATTATCCAGTTGCAACAAATTTGCAGCATGTTTAGAGATAATTTTAGCTTCACCATCCCAAGTACCCGCGAGAGCTTCTCTCTCAGCTGCTTTGGTTGCTGACTCAGCATTCAAAATAGACGTTATTGAAAGATTCATTTTCTCTGGTATTAAGTCGGATGGATATGGAAATGTTTTAAAATCTGGCAAAATAACTATTTCATAAAGATCTTCAAAAACATATTTCTTTTCGTTAGGATTGAATCCACCAGGATCACCAATTGCCAAACGAGTTATTTTTTTCGCAGGTCCATCAGCGGCTTGCTCGTTTGAAACTTTTTTTAATCGTTTTATGTTGAGATAAACGCGGTGTCCAGTTTTATTGCTGTATCTTTCAACATAATCACGACCAAGTCCGTGAAAACTTGTCAGGCTAACGTACAAACCAGATGGAGATTCAGGTGTATCAAATGAGTAAACACATTCGTCTTTGTAAACTTTATCATGAGGCCCAGCGATTTTAACAACATCTGAGTACATACTCAACATCATTGTTGATTCCATTGTTAATTTTTCGTGGTACTTATAAAACGTATTTATCAAATTTTTTGATAAAAGAATTTATATTATTCTGAAATATAAAAAATATATCAATAAATAAGTTGTACGAATTAAAGAGATTGATAAATTATATAGCTAACGTTTTAGCTAAATATAACTAGCACAAAAATAAAAAATTAAATTGTTTTACTTAAAACTGACAATAATAATTAGAATTTTTATTCATCTAATCATTCCTGCAATATTTTACTTGGAAATAAATTAAAAAAAAAAAGAATTGATTTTGGCTGATTTCATCCTTTTAAAAATTCATATATAATGACTAGATATATATATTGTACTAATTTTTTATCTTCATACTTGAAAAATATTTTTTTTCACTTAAAAAATACAAAAATTCTCATCAGTTTACAATTTTTAGTGATAAAAAAAATTATTTAATTTCTTTCATCTTTGTGCCATGTTTTTAACTGTGGTTAAAACATTTCCGAGTAAGGTAAAGTTATAAAGTAAAGTAGCCAGTACTTGAATACTTGAAAAAATGAGACCAGTACTTGAACAGACTTTTCGAAATGTTGTAATACAAAATCCGTATATTTATCATAAGTAATATGAGCATGTTATAATTATTCAATGATACAGTAATTGATTTCTGTAAGTTTTTTCAATTATAAATTAAAACAATGATATTTTTATTAACTTAAAAGTTGACATGTCGAGAATAGCCGATAGATGCTATTTTTTTCATAAAAAGGTACTATAACCGTAAACCGAAAAATCGGTAAAAAAAAACGGTATGTCATCATTTTAAGTAAAAAAAATTGTGCCACTCATTGAAATAGTCTTTTCTAAACAATACATATTTTTTTGCAAAGACATAAACTATAATTTTTATATTAAATTTTAGCGTTCAACTATACCTTCAAATTTTCAAAACGGTACCCAGAACTTGAACAAGCCGGGGCCGTATAATTTTAACAGCACTCTTACCTTTAGTAGGTTTATAAACTAGTGATCAGCATTGTGATTTGTATTAATTACATAAATTTTATAGCTAAAAATTAGTGTAGTTAAAAATTATTGAACGTTCTTAATTGATTTTTTTTTTTATTTAAAATTAAAAATTTTCTTTGTCATTCATAAAAAATGTAATTAAGAAATTAAATACAAATATTTCTCACTTTTAAATTAACATATTAAATATTTACAGTATTATTTTTAATATTAATCAATGATATGTTATAATTCTATTAATATTTCAATAAACGTTAGAAATTTTTGGTGTGTCTATTGTCATATATTTTATTAGTTCAACTACTGCTCCTGAGTGTTCAACGTTAAAAACGTTGTCAAAATATAAATAATCAATTATCTTTGTTATTTTACGCTTCAATAAATTCAAAATTGGTTATATTTTCATGAAAATTACTAATTTGAACTAATAATTACATTTTTATATATTAATAGTAGGGTCAAATAAGTTTTACTTTGAAATCTGTTCAACTACTGGGTACTTTACCTTATATATCGAATTTGTATACTTACTTATTTCAGTTCTAGTTCAATAATATAAATTTGGATTGGTAAATATTATATCAAGATAATATTTTTTTACATCATCAGTAGTAAACTAATTAATAATGAACATCAATTGAATATAAAACTCTGAAAAAGTTAGAAATAAAATTTTTTGATTAATCAGCTAATTATTTCATATGCAATCGATTAAAAAATATGTATTAAAACTTACTTATTGAAATGCTGAATTTGTTATATATAAATTTATTATATATAATATTAATAATAATTACTAAAATATTTAGTAAAATAAATGATGCGTTGGATTGAGATCACAGGAAAATTTTCTGAAAAAAAAAATAAATTATACTCGTTGGAATTTTCTGTATTTTCTAATGAAATCCTGATACATGAATTTTTTGTTGTGAAAGTAACTTTGCAAAATGTTATTTATTTATAAATATAAATCTTTATCATAACTTATAAATGATTCAAGATACATATTTTAATTAACAACTCATAATTTATTAGTTTTAGCTATTATTAAATATTATTAAAGATAAATTTACCTGTAACATTATTCTATATTGACGATGAATTGTCATCAAAATAATAAGTCTTGAAAGTTTGGTTAGTTTTATTTTGGAGCTTGCTTATAATCCACTTTTGTAAACTTCGTCCATACTATATCTATATATATAAGGTGATGATGAAAAGACAAAATTTAACCAATCATTTTGAACCATACAGGAGAAAGACATTATTTTTATTGGACAATAAACATGGAATCACTGTGTATTGCTGCTTTTCATGAGACATTGTGGAGAAATCATGCGGTGAAAACGGTACCTTTGCGGTAAAAAGACGGAAGTACTTGGACAATTGATTTTAAATTACTAACAATAGTTTCAATGACTGTGAAATCATCTCTGGCTACAATTTAATTTTTCATGTCAACTAGAATAAATATTTACAGATAACAAAATTGATATAATAAAAATACATGATACTTAATAATACTGAAGTTAGCGGTCAGCTGTCAATTTTAAAAATTTTTTTAACAAATTAATTACAATAAAAAAATGCTTCTAAAAATTTTCACTTGTAATTTTTATTAATTTTCACATGTGAAACTTTTTAATTAAATTTTTTTTTAATAATTTAATTGCTATAAAATTCCAAAAAAATTTTTAATATCTGTCAAGTTCAGTGTTATGATACTTACTGGAATTAGCAGAGATATTTGAAGTTTTTTTTTGTTTGACTTGAAAATAAGTTGCTTGGGGTTGAAAAATTTTTGATAAATATTTTCAAGCGGGGTCACCATTTTAATTTTTATTTTTTTGAACGAAATTTCTATTTGTTTGATTTAATTGATATATTAAAAAAAGAAAAATTTTTTCAAAAAAATTTATAAAATAAAAAAGAAAAATGTTGAATATCATAATCTTTGAAAGAATGATCTAATCCAAGATTATATTGAGAATAATTCAAATTATACGGGATATTTTTTCGGATTATATTCAGTGTAATCTGGGGCAGTATAACCAGAAAAATTATTTGGTCAAATCGAAGATTACACTGAGTACAATACAAAAATAATTTGGTATAATCTGGATTACACTTGATATTATCTGAAATTGATTTTCACCACAGATTACACTGAGTATAATATGGGAGGATATGCAGTGTAATTTTGTTCTTTCCGTGTAAATTCCCTGATTTAAAAAAAAGTATTGAAACAAAGAAAAAAGTATTGGTTTTCTATAGTCAATCCAATACTTTCCAATATTTTTTTCTTTGTCACAATACTTTTTTTTATTCAGGGTTATTATGAAAAAATTTTAATTTGAAAAATTCCACATCTACAAATTTAGAAGAATTACAAGTGTAATTATAAAAAAAATATTTTTTCTGTCTAATCAGTTTGCAATAAAAAAAAAAAAAAAATTGTCAGAAGACTGTTGATTTCCTAATTTTAGTACAATGTTTTTTGTTAAAAAGTTATAAAATAGCGAGAGTAAAATGAATTCTTAAATGAAACAACTTTGAAAATAAAAAATCGAACATTTTCAAGTTCAGAAGAAGATTTTTTATCAGACTGTTTTCTCCAGTTTAAGGTAAAAGACCTAGTTATTGACACTTGCAATTTTATTTTAATTAAAAAAAAAAAAACTAATCAAGTCTAACAAATTAATAAATATAATTTTTTAGTTATAAATTTTAAGATAATTGTTTTATTGACAACATTTTATTTTTTTTAATTAGAATAAAATTGCAAGTGTCAAACAACTTAGGCCAGTGTGAATAACTGGGTCTTTTACCTTATAGACACTCAAATAAATTGAGCTGTTATGAGACAGACTCTTTTCAAAATGAATAATTTATAATATATAAATAAAGTCGTTGCCGTATGTACTAGCCCCATATTAATTTCTTTAACACCCTGGAGGGTAAAATAATAAACTATTATTTCAATCGCACACTAACATCAGATATTTACTTTACAAAAATGACAGAGTAATTCATTCCGTAAAAGTCAAACGTGAAAATAAGTGGCTTTTTTTTGGATGATATAAATTTTTTTAAAAATGATTAACATTACACAACGTTTGCAAACTAATGATCTGTCTCTTCGATTGATTTCCGTGTTTTTTAAAATACTCACACTTGCTCCCTTCACGGTAACTATTCGTCGATCATTGAGTTCTTACAAAAACAATCAAATAATTGTTAAATCTTCATATTCATTACCAGGATCAGTGTATAATATTTTTTTCTCATTAATCTCTACAGTGACATTAGTTTATTTTCAATTTAATAATTGCTCCCGCAACGAAAATTTAAAAATAATAGATAATCGTGATCTCAAGAAGTTGTTTAAAATATTGATTGAAATGAGTGTTCCTTGTATTTCAATAATTATAGTGATTTTTTTCTGTTTAAAGCAAAAAAATTTTGTAGTGATAATTAATAAAATTATTTCTGTCAACAATGAATTGAAGCAAAACCTGATTTGTCGCAGTCATTTACACGATAATACGTACCAAATATCCATAGTTTTATTGCAAATTATTATAGTCATGATCATTCACATAAGAGTGGCCACAAATGACAATGATATAAGTTTAAATTATTTTGTCGCTTCAGGTTTTATTCTGGAAGGTCTAATGATTCAATACGCCCTCATTGTTAATTTTTTGAGAAAATTAATTTATAGTTTAAATGAATCTTTGTCTTTAATAGCAAATAAAGTTGACAGATTATCAAATGAGTTTCTACATTCCAACGATGATTTATATCATGATTACATAAAAAATTTGATTTTCATTAAAAAAATGCATCGATCTGTCTTTGAAACAATTCAAATGTTGTCAGATTTCTATTCATTTCCTATTTTGTTAGCAATTATTTCTTCTTGTTTATGGATGATCATGAGTGTGTATATAATGATTTTATACTATGAAACAAAATCTTATTCGCATTCTTATGATTTGCATGGTATATTTATTGTATTTGTTGATTCGCTGTGGCCTTTGAAAGATTTTTTACCTATACTTATATTGACCAGTTATATAACAAAA
Source organism: Cotesia vestalis (assembly GCA_000956155.1). Taxonomy (NCBI): domain Eukaryota; kingdom Metazoa; phylum Arthropoda; class Insecta; order Hymenoptera; family Braconidae; genus Cotesia; species Cotesia vestalis. Next base: position 8,097 of record JZSA01001632.1, read on the forward strand.
ACTATCACTGAAGTAAGTATCCATTAATAATTTATATTCTACACTAGTCACAAAAATTAACGGATATGAAAAAAATTCGAAGTTTTTGGGTGATTTCCAAAGAGCTGTAACTCCAAAGAAAATGATTGTACATCAAAAAAATTTTCAAATTTTCAAAAATCTTCAAATTTTGTGTGAATAAAAGCCGAAATCCTCGGGGGGTATATCGACTTTTTTTAATTGATTTTTTAAAATGAGATTCGAAACTGAGGCGGTTGCAGTGGTCAGAAAAAATCGAGTTAATTTTTTCAATCAATGAGATTGATTTTTCAGGATATTTAAAAAAAAATTGAAATTTTTTTTTTTTTTCAAATTTCTTGAAAAATTTATCTCTTTAATTAGAAAAATAAAGATTTTTGAGAAAAAAAATTTTGTTTCATTGAAGAAATGAATAAAAATCGAAAAATTGCTCATAATGGTGATTTTTACAAAAACAAAGAATTTGAAGCTTCGGAGCACTATGAAAAAAAATCGCAGTGCTTTGAATTTTTTAGAGATTTTAGGGGACCTTGGAGGTAGAAAAATTATCGACGATATCCTTTATTCATTCATTTTATCCAAAGTTATACCAAGTTATCCAAATATCCTTAATTTTGCGAATTTTTGTCGTTTTTTCAGTTAAAATTTTCCATTCAAAAAAAATTTTTTTAACAAAAGCTACTCACGGTATCTTATAGAGAATATCGTGTAGTTTTTAAAGCCGTCCTTCGATTTTCTATACGATCATTATTTTCAGAGTTATTGATTGTTAAAGTGAAAAAGCACTTTTTTGCTTTAACTGACGATAACTCCGCGGCAAATCATCGTACAGGCTTTTTGATTACGTCAAATTGAAGGGCATTAAATTTTCTAAAAAATCTTTTCAGCGAAACAATGAAAAAAATTTTTTGAAGCCTCTAGACCTTTTTTAAGACGAGAAAAAATTTAGAAATTTTTTTTTTATAGTTTTCTTAGGATTTCTCCAGGCCCGAACATGATAAAAAATTTTCATGGTCGTATCTGAAAACTAGATACTTGGAGCTACAATTTGCTTTTTTTTTGCTGTACGATCATTTTCCTCGGAGTTACAGCTCGTTGAAAATAACTCAAAAATTTTAAATTTTTTTTATATCCCTTAATTTTAAAAAGTCTGTTCTTTTTTGGCTGTTTAATTTTAAATAAACTTTCACATATTTTTATTACAGATGAAAAGAACAGAACATGTTGCCCAGAGGATTAAACTCACATTCTTCAGATACCCTCGAATCAAATCTCAGGTAAAAATATCATTAACATGACAGTAATAAAACTTGTGGTTATTTGACACTATTTATTCCAATATTGTTATCTGGCTTTTACAGATGGAACAATTTTCCATGGAATTGTCTCACCGACAGTACACATGCTTCACTGCTTGTAATTTTTTTTCAATTGACAGCACACTCTTGATACCTGTAAGAATTTTTTATAATTAGTGTATTACTTTTTTATTATTCAGTTGACTTAATTCTATTTTTTAATTATTATTTTACTTACATTTTATAAAGTCTATACTAAAAACTCTACGTACTTATTCAATGGTCAGAGAAGACATAAAAATTTCTTTGGACAACAGATCCATCAATTAAATTTTTTTACTTATTACAAAAATAACTTCATGAAATGCGACTTAATGTATTTTTATTTGGATATATTTTATCAGGATTATGATAAGTTTAAATGTACAGTTTTTTTCAACATATCTTGTATTTTTTACCCCTTTTACTTCGTTTGTGGTGAAAAATAATTTTTTATTTAAAAGATAGAATTTAATCACGTTAAAAGTATTTTCCTTTTTTTTTTTTAAATAAATTCTAAATTTCTGTTACGTATATTTTTATATAAATCTAATGCAGAAACCTATCTATTTAAGGGGAACGATACATATGTATATAAACGCCTTAATTTGTACCGTTTTCTGAGGATTTTTTCAACTGGGAAAGAATGAATGAATCATTTTAAAACTCTGTAGGCTTATTTATTATATATAAAAGTACAGAAAAAAAAATTTTTTTTTTTTTTCAAAATAGCCGCCGTAAAAATGAATCTGCCGAGACCCTTTCGGGAAAAAATATCAATTTGTGGGCATTCTCACTTCTCGTACGGTGATCGAAAATTAAAAAAATTAGTTTTTACGTGTTCATAAAACATATATATTCTAGTTAAACCAATAAAAAAATCAAAAAAGTAAAAAAATCATAAATTAGCACACCTCAGAAAAAAAATTTCGATTTCTTACCCCTTTTTCGATGATTTTTTGGTAAAAAGGGTTAATTTTAGAAGTATTTTTTGGAATATTATAAGTTTAACTAGAAGCTATTACTATAAAGTAGACGTGTCAAAAATTTCATTGGAATCGGTTGAGAACTTTTTGAGTTATTCCGCCCGCAAATTTCAAAAAACGCGTTTAACGTTTTCACACTTGCTCAAGCGCCGAGTTAAGGCGAAGCACTTAAATGAGTTTTTAATTTATAAATAATGATAATTTTGTTTTGAATATTTATAGACATATTTTTAAGATAATATTCTAACGATTTATAAAAAAAAAAAAATGGATTTTTTTTTTTTACTTGTATCGCTCCCCTTAAATGATTATTTGAAAATTTTTTTATAATGTAAATATTTTTTTCTTTTTTTTTTAGATAATGAGCTCAACAGCAACTTATTTGATAATATTATTAAAAACCTCCTCTTCGAATGAATGAAATATTTCAAAAATAGATGTATATATTTTTAACAAAATTGGTCAGTATTTGTAAATAATAAAACAAAAACACAATAACTAAAGATGAATATTATTTTGCAGTTCAAACTGTTCACGTTTGTCCAAGTATACGTGATATTCTAAATAGGTATAAAACTTAATTTGACTTTGATCGCTCATATAGACTAGTTGATTACTCTGGCGAGTTGAATTGATGAGTTAAAATGTATGTCATTGGTATAGTTTGGAAGGTTAGACTAAAAAATTTAAGGGATTGATTTTTTTTTTTTGAATTTCAGTAAATTATATTTATCATTAGATCAGGTAAGGAACTAATAATATTGACACTCTTTCAATAATAAAATTGAGTAACAATCGCATGGTGTAAAGAAGTTTAAAACATAAAAAGCTTTAATTTTTAATGAAAAGAAATATCTTAACATTCAAATAATTTTTCGTAGATTTTAGTTAAGGGGGAAAGATAGCCACTGTGAGGATCGAAAAAATAGGTGATTTTCGGGAATTTTTTTGACTGGGATAATGAAGGAATTTGGGGATCGGGTTTTTTTTCTTGTTTTATAAAGTATACATTGAAGATCATTCTTGTTGGAATCTCCGAGCAAAAATAAATCCCAGTTACAAATTTTTAGTTTTATATTTTAGATATTTTTGTTCTTAGAAATATTTATTTTAGAAAAATAACGTATTTTTTTTTTTATTAGTTTTTAAATATGAAAAACACATTTAAGGCACATTTGTGCAGCTAGCATAAGAAAGCCTGTGAAGGCTTGATTTTATGACCTTAGGTACTTGAGTTGTACAAAAGACTCCTTATTTTACACTGTACAGTACAACCAAGTATTACGGTCTTAGTTAAGAAGAAAAACATGTGTTTTACTAAGGACAATACAAAGGGTTAGACCTCACAATAAAATAGTTTTGACATTATAGTTAGTCTGCGACTAAACTCTGTCAAATTTGAAATTCTACGTATTTTCACTTTAAATGCATAGAAATTATGAAAAAATTTTTTTTTCAAATTTGAAATTAACTTTGATCAAAATTTTTTGGAATTTGAAATTTGTGATAATTTATTTATTTGCCATCTCAAATGATCATTACGATGAAAAATAGTTTTTTTAATTTTATAAATTAGTTTTAAAAAATAATTTCTCTAATTTTGAAGTTAATAAAGAATTATTTGAGACTATCATTTGTTAAAACTCGTTTTAGAAATGAAAAAACCTACTTTTATTCAAAATGATCACTCTCAATCACAAGTAAAGTGATCAAAGTTAATTTCAAATTTGAAAAAAAAATTTTTTCATAATTTCTATGCATTTAAAGTGAAAATACGTAGAATTTCAAATTTGACAGAGTTTAGTCGCAGACTAACTATAATGTCAAAACTATTTTATTGTGAGGTCTAACCCTTTGTATTGTCCTTAGTAAAACACATGTTTTTCTTCTTAACTAAGACCGTAATACTTGGTTGTACTGTACAGTGTAAAATAAGGAGTCTTTTGTACAACTCAAGTACCTAAGGTCATAAAATCAAGCCTTCACAGGCTTTCTTATGCTAGCTGCACAAATGTGCCTTAAATGTGTTTTTCATATTTAAAAACTAATAAAAAAAAAAAATACGTTATTTTTCTAAAATAAATATTTCTAAGAACAAAAATATCTAAAATATAAAACTAAAAATTTGTAATCAAAACGCACAACATTTTTTTGATTAATAACATTATCACCATTTTAATAATTAATTTCTCAAACATAAATATAGAATTTTAATCCTTTTAAAATTAATAATTCAGTTTATAAATACAGTGGACTTGATGCATTGTCATCGAATATGTTATTATAATATCAATTTATTTAAACCTAATAGAAGGTGAAATAACAAAATAACAAAGCAATTATTTTTTCTCTTTGATACATATATATAAATAATGAGGCAAAATATACAAATACATGTATATGTAAATATTCCAAGCTGATATTCTAATAGTATCATTCCACTTATTGGGTCAGTAAGTGGATACAGTGTAATAAAACAGTTCGTAAAAAAAAAAAAAATGAGTTTCCTAAAAGGACTTTTAAAAAAAAATTATATTTCATTGCGAGTAATTATTATAATTTTCAAAACTCTCGCGCTTGCTCCACTTACGTTAACAATTCGTAGATCCTCAAATATTCACAAAAATAATCGATTTATTATAAAGAGTTCTAATTCTTTTTATGCATCAATGTACAATCTTATCGTTACATTAGCTTCTATAGTGGCATTACCTTGTTTCATTATTTTTTATCGTGATAATCCAGCACTTTCAAAAATAAAGAATCCTTGTTTACAGAGACTGCATTTAATGACAATTGATATAGGTTTACACTGTATGTCTACAGCTACAGTGATTTTTTTCTACGTTAAACGAAAAATTTTAGTATCCATAATCAATAAAATAATTTACGTCCACAATGAATTAAAAGAAAACCTTATTTATAATAGTCAATGGCGAGACAATACTTGTGAAGTATTAATAGTGGTGTTGCAAATTATTATAACTTTCATTGTTAATATGAGAACTTTCGAAACTAAACAACAGCTATCTTCTTTTTATAATATCGCAGCCGGATGTATTCTTGAAGGTGTTGTGATTCAATACGCTCTTTGCGTTAATTTTTTGAGAAAATTAATTCTTAGCTTGAATGAATCACTTTTGTCATTCGCAAATAAAGTTGATGAATCCTCGAATGAGTTTTTACATTTCAATAATAATTTACATTCTGATATTATAAAAAAATTTATTTTTATCCGAAAAATGCAACGTTTTATGTACGAAATAACTCAAGAATTATCAAATTTCTATTCGTTTCCGATTCTATTAGCAATTATTTCTTCATGCTTATGGATGATCATTAGTTTGTTCATAATCATTTTTTACCATAACATAAAATCACCGCACACAAATTTTCATAATTTATTTATGTTACTTGTTGATTCATCGTGGATCTTCAAAGAGTTTATCCCTATTCTTGTATTAAGCTGCTATATAACAAGAATTATCACAGAAGTCTGTATTCAATAACTTTCATGAAGTTTGATCTAATTATTTAATTTTCAAGTTCATTCATTTATTGCAGATGAAAAGAACGGAAATTATTAACCACCGAGTTAAGCTCAGATATTTTGACTGTCCTCGAATCAAATCTGAGGTAATAAGTAATTTATTTATTCATTCATTCAAACACCAATCGGGTTTATACATTAGATTTACATCAATTAAATTTAGTCAATAAAGTAAAAAAAAGTATTAACATTTCAATAGAATTAAAATTTCAATTAAATTAAATTAAATCAATTTTCATTTATTTTATAAGTTTAAATTATTAGCATTATAAAAAAATATCACTAAGAGTAGTTATTACAAGATGAAATGAAATTGCACTGTTTAAGAGGCTAGTGGTTATTGATTAGAAGCAGTCTTTTAACCGATGATACAAACGATGTGATCGAAGTGTCGAATAATTCGAGGTTTGAGCAATTATCATTGACTAGATTAGCGATCCTATTTCTCGGACTATCTACATATGTATAGGGGACTTTCTATAGATATAGTCACTCATCACGATATCTCTGGAACTATAAGACCTAGAGACTTGAAATTTGGCAGGTATTACGTTCCCAAATTTTGGGTGTAATTAATTTTCTTAATTTGAATAATTTATTTAAATCCAGATTTTGACCTCGTTAGGATGTCAATAGACTCCAGGTGGGTCATGTCACTGATTCCTCCGCGAAGTACTTTATTTTATATAATTTAATAATTTTATTTTTATTAATAAAATATATAGTTTAATATTTTACTTTTGTTTTACCTGCCTACAGGTAGGTAATGGGTAGAGTGCCTGAACGCTGGCTAGCGCTCTGGGCGATTTCACCAGGGTGAGAAGAGCTAATAAGCGCTCTCACCCTGGGGATAATAGTTAGGATATTTTTTGGATAGAATACCCGAACGCTGGCTAGCGCTCAAGGTAAAGGAACCAGGGTGAGAACAGCTAATAAGCGCTATCAACCCTGGGTTGAGGTTTTAATAAATATCCATTATAATTGATAAACAATTAACAAATATTTATTATCTCGAGGTATTTCCGTTACGAAATACCTCGGGTAATAATTAATTAATTAAAATATTAATTAATTGATTTAAATATAATTTAAAATTTGCCAGAACGTAACACAGGAATATTCCTTTCGTCGAGTAAAGATCAGCTAAAAACGGATTTTACGAAATGCCGCCCACAAGAGAGGTTGCGGGGGCGTTAATAATGAAAAATTCCCGTTTTTAAACTATAGCCCCTATCGACTCCAAATTTGGTAGGAATCTTCTGTAAGAGATGTAGAAATAATCTATAAACGAATTTTATGATATCTCAACCTCACAGAGGGTTGCAGGGGAGGGTATTAACAATCAAAATTTTTAATTTTCAAGCTAT
>JZSA01001633.1:0-36787 GCA_000956155.1 Cotesia vestalis
ATAGATGTCTGTTAATTTCAGAAAAATTAGGATTACTATCAAATAATTACTTATGTAAAAAAAAAAGAGCTTTTCTTTATGACAAACTCATTTTTTGCTTTTAAGTTTCTGGAAAAAAGTTTAAAAAATAATTAATGATGATAAAATAGGTTTTGATACTATCTGCTTACAATCAGCATGTAAGTATTTTATCAGCACTTAATAAGTAAGAAAAAGATAATTATCATAAAAAATAATTTTTTATAATAAAATATAAATCACATTGATTTTTTAACTTCCCGTCTCTTATTTCTATTGTCTGTGATTCACCACACACACTCACACTTTATTTCTTTCACGGCCTGTTTCATAGCAGTCGAGCAAGAACCATGATGACGTATGGTTTGTGTAATCTTTTCATAAACAACTCTTTTCAAACGTGAGAAATTATTTTACAGTTAAAAAAAATATAATAAAATATGTTTTTCAACACATAGTTATTAATTTACTTTATATTGAGTATTCACTAAGTGACTGTCACTAAATTTATTAAATTACAAGTATTATTATCAATTTTTTGTTTATAATCAAATTAAATTTTTCTTTGCGTTAATCTGTGAAAAAGAAAAAAAAAACAATAAAATAGAAAATTAAATGTTCCACAATGGTGAGACTAACGGAAGAAATGGTTGTTGCTAGATCACGAATTTCTGACCTTACAGCAGTTAAAAAATTAAATTGTTGGTAAGTTATTTTTTGATTTTATTTATTTACATATATTTGATAAAAGTATTAAATTATTGCAATAATTTTTCCATTAATGGTCGATAAAATTTTTTTTCTTATCATTACTGTTTATTTCAACAGTATTCAATAATTTCCAATTTATTTTTATTAAATAAGTATAAAATTATTTTAATTTTGAATGATAAGATAATTTTTTAATTACAGGGGCTCCGAGTTGACAGATGTGAGTATTCTACGTGAATTGAAAAAAGTAGAAGTTTTATCTCTAAGGTATGGATTTACAAATAATATATAAAGCAATTTATTTACTTTCGATATCGATTAACTGCTTTACCTTTAAAAGACAATTCAATAAATGTTTTTTTAAACATATGCATGTGATTGCTTGATACTTGTTCAACTTCAAGGCCATTGAGCCTACACATTTCTTCAGAATAGGTTGTTCTACCTACTCTAAATCCTTCAAACTCAGCAAAATTATAAATATTTAATAATCGATTTCATAAATTTTAATTTGAATTAATTACACTACGAAATTGTTATTGTTTTTAAATCATCAAGTCACTTAATCGTTATCATTTAAGGAACATGATGCTTTATTAAAAAGTTATTATAATAAATTAGTACGTAGTACTTAAATACTACATATTAAATTATTATTTGTCATCAATAATTATAATTAATAAGTAGTATTAATTTATTTATGCATATATTTTACAGCGTCAACAAAATCAACAGTTTAGCAGATTTTCAATACTGTTCAAATTTAAAGGACTTATTTGTTAGAAGAAATAATATAACAGATTTAAATGAAATATGTTATTTACAAAATTTACCAAATCTTCGAAATTTATGGCTCGAAGAAAATCCTTGCGCCGAAAGAGAAGGGTAAGAATCATCATAAAAATAATCAATTATCATTTCAAATAAATTATTTTATTTCGAATGAATTTTTCTTCAGTAATCCACACACTGTATTAAATTAATTAACTCAATTATAAATTTTCTCTTATTAAATTAAATTACTTTCTTCAATGTTATTTCATCCAAATAATGTTATTAATTGTGCTGTTTATTATTATTGTAGGTATCGTATGGCTGTAATAAGAGCTTTACCGAATTTAGAAAAACTTGATGATAAATTTGTGACTGCTGATGAAATAAATGTCGCACTATCACGAGGCAAAATCCTCATTCATCCACTTAATATGGATGCATCACCTCCACAATCTGATCCAGCGAGCCCAGAAGTAATATTACATATTATTTTATTTCTTTCGATTGCATGTTTTAAAAAATATGAATATACTAAAATTCGTATATTTTAATTAAAAGTTATTTTTGTTACTAATATTTTGTGTTACTAATGCTTATAATCAGGAAGTCGCCGAATTCATTGACGAAGTTGAATTAGAAAGAAATAGGAGATACAGTTCGTCAAGCGACCAGGTAAAATCATAAATAAATTTCATCATTTCATATGGAAAATATTTCACACTTAGTTGAAGATTTTATTTAAAATAAATATTTATTATAAAATTAAAATTAAAAAAAAAAAAAAAAACAGTTTATAAATTCTAATTATTGTATACAATTCACAGAGAAGCTATGATGATCCCCATCAAGGCCATGAAGAATATCAAGATACAGATCGAAGAAATGCTAATTATAATGCGTCATCTCCTCATCAATACTCTCAAAATAATCACTACAATTATGATGTAAATATTAAAAATTTTTATTTCATTTTAAGCAATTCTTTAAAGCTTTTTATGTTAACATAACTTTATACTATTATTAATCAATTAATTAATAAGTACCGATTAATGATTAATAACTACCAGCTTCAAAATGGCCAAACTAAAAATCAAATCAAAGATGAAGCAGCTAAATCAGTTGAATCTCGTACCAATGGCCACAGTTTGCAGACTAACATTCCTGAGGTTCCTAAGGTATTGCTAAGTATAATGAAAATCGGTAAATTAATTATTTATCAAAAAATCGCATTTAGCTTCTATGCTAATTTAACAAATTTTCTTGCATTTTTTTTATTTTATAAAAACTATGTGGGGTGCCTTTTAATTATGATCAGAAAAAAAAAATTCTTAATTTAATTTTTAATTCAAACATAATGAATAGTACAATTTCATGATGTACACCGGTATGAAACCATAATCTCTATTTACGCAACAGAATTAGAGCATGTGATTTGCCTTGTCACAATTGTAATTCAACTTGGCTTATACTTTCATTCTCGAGTCATTCGCTACTTTTCCTAACTTTTTAATGGTTTATTTCAATATTTTATTACTAAGTACTTTTATAATTTAAAAGTCGGATAAAATTTTTTTCTATGCAAATTTTTTCAATTACTGAATATTAACGTAACGGTATTGAACTAAAACAAGAAATAAAATAGATTATTGAAATTCAATATTATGTACGGTTATTCAATATACTGGATTTTTTTTTTCATTCGTTATTCACAATGATAATATGTTTGAATTATTGTATTTTTTAATTTGAATGTATTTTAGGATTACGATGACCGACCGGCAGTAGCTAGACAAAATGGAGATTATGAAGATCGTCGTGGTTACAGTACTGAGTATGAAAGATCAAGTGAACCCAATACTCATCGATCACAACAAGTACTGCCGTCACCAAGGACAGCTTACTCTGCGAACGAATATGGTGATGAAAGACGATCTATTGATCGTAATATTTATGAATGTGAGGATAGAAGACAACTAGATTACGAAGAGCCACACCAATCAAGACGAACTTCTGCTCATCAAAATGAAAGGGTCAGTTAACTCGTCTTTTGTTCTGTTAATGTGAACTTTTTTTTTATTAGATTTCATAGAAATCTAATTGTTGCATTTGTTCTCTTGGCGGAACTTTCGAAAAATTTTGCTATTTTTTTGACTCAGTTCATCAAGCTGATTCAGAAAATACATATAGTTCAAAAGTTTATGTATGTATGTATTTATACGACATATATACGATATAACGCGGCTTATCTGGAAGATAGCGTCTTTAATTCATAATGGATCTTCTCCAAACTCAACATAAGGTAAAAGACCCAGTTATTGACACTTGCAATTTTATTCTAATTAAAAAAATTAATGTTCTCAAAAAACCAATGTTCTTAACAGCCAGTCTTTGTTTAAAAGAAAAACATAAAACTGCAATAGCTTTATAATCATGAGTGCAACAAGGATAGTATCGTTTCTTGCAGTGAGTGCGAAGCGAGAAAAAGAGAAGATCGGCTGTTAAAATTTATAATTCAAAAATTATATTTATTAATTTATTAGAGTTGATTTGTTTTTTTTTAAATTAAAATAAAATTACAAGTTTCAATAACTAGGCCAGTGTTGATAACTGGGTCTTTTAGCTTCTTTAGACGAATACCAAGGTCAAGTTCAAAGATGAGCTTAATCGGTCAAGTAGTTCAGAAATTACAAGGTTTCAAAATTTTCAAAATCGTGAAAATTCATGTTTTGGCAGATTCTTTCGCGGATGACTTTCCAATTAAATAACTTATCGAATTTTTGTAAATTTCATTTTAAAGCCCATTAAACGAGCTTTAATTTTTATGTCATTTTATTCTTCTAGACTAAAAATAACCTATTCGTCTGTAGATATTTGATGAAATTTTACTCTTGCATTCGTTTTAACTTAAGGAAAAGGGATTCCATTAGTGTGATTGAAGTATTTGTATTATTAGCGTTGTGATTTTATTTAAGTAGGAAATCTACTTTCATTTCAGCTATCGAATGGCACTATTTTATAATTATATTTAATATAATAATAAATATGGTTTCATTAGTATCACATTGACAGTATTTTACAAAAATATTTTCTAAATAGAAAGATAAGCAGCGCAGTCATTCTATTTAGCTTAGTTTCTTTATTTATTTATTTATTTATTTATTTATTCAAACGCCAATTGGCTTTATACATTAAATTTACATTAATTAAATTTAGTTATAGGTGAAAAAAAAATAAAAATAAAATAAAGAAAAGTAATAATATTTCAGGAGAATTAAATTTCGATTAAATTAAATATAAATCAATTTTCGTTTACTTTATAGGTTCAAATGATTAGCATTATAAAAAAATATCTCTAAGAGTAGTTATTACAAGAAATGAAGTTAATGTGGTTTGCATAGTATTAAATTAAATTAAATTAATTTTTGGCATACATTTCACCATTTGTATTATATTTAATATAATCATTATTTTTAACACAGGAGGATTCTCGAGAGATGCCAGGCTGGGTACGACATTCAGAAAAAGAAAAGTGTCGATTTCATTATCATAGGAGGCCCGTTACGAGAGTAAATAGAATTTTTTTACAATTAATTAAAGAGTTCTTGCTGTTATTTAAATAATTATTATTCGTTTATTTTTTTTTTAGAACTCAAACATTTTGTCAGCTGTTTTGTGTCTTGTAAAAGAATTGGATTATCCGAGTTTAGAAGTCGTCGAGATGGCAGTTCGCAATAGAATGGACGAATTAGAAGAATGATGTATCTGACGCCGTCCCCATCGGGGCACGGCTATGAATTTGCCATTATCAATGGTTAATGTCGACTCAATGGCACCAAGTCCTGAATATGCAGACTCTTTAAATACAGCAGCTCCACTGGATTTAGATCGTTTTTATGATTTATGTAATTGTGAAACTAAAATACGGTCTACTAAGAATGTTTCTATTGATCCAAGTCCACGTTATTTTGGAGAACATGATAAAATGACCGGTGAAAAAAGTCCAATACTAACTTCAATGACTCCCCGTGGATTTGATAGTAAAATTGTTAGTGATAAATATATTGACGAACCACTAACAGACCACAAAAGCTGTAGCAGGAGAATGAAAGATCTAGCTCTTTCAGAAAATTCATGTTTCAATCAAATTCAAGATGTAAAAGGAAATTATGTACGAAGAATTGCTAGTAGTGATAGTATTCCTTATGCTCTTTCTAAACGAGAAAATTATACAAGAGACTATCAAACTATTGATGAAACTTGCTGTGTTAGGCGTGTTAATAGCCCTGATGTCAGGCAGTTGCGGTATATTCAATCAGCGAAAGGAGCTTGGTCATATAATTTATAAAAAAAAATTTTTAATTTTAATATTAGGCTGTGGAAAAAATTTTTCAATGCAGCAAAAGCCTAAAGAAACATCATGTAAAAGTGCAATAATTGACAAATAATTTGTATGGCTCTACTAAATCATTTTTGTAAGATAAAAAAAAATGAACAAGAACTCTTAGGAATCTTTTTACAATACTTTAGATAGAAAATTAAGTCCGATTTTTCAAATTTAGTGAAAAAAATATAATTGAAATTATATTGTTATTTTATCAATTGATAATTTTTTTCTATAATACAATCAACTATATATGAATCTAAACTTATAAGTATAATTTAATCAATTTCTCTGATTAGTTTAATAATATTTTGTCATAATTTTTGTTTTTAATGACCGTCCATTTATCGTACTACTTTAATTAATTAATTTAATTAATTGCTTATAATCATTATTAATATTTCAATATTATTTGGAATTAATCAAATTTACTTTGAACCATTTAAAGAAAACCAATTCCTACTTTCATTTCAGCTATCGAATGGCACTATTTTATAATTATATTTAATATAATAATAAATATGGTTTCATTAGTATCACATTGACAGTATTTTACAAAAATATTTTCTAAATAGAAAGATAAGCAGCGCAGTCATTCTATTTAGCTTAGTTTCTTTATTTATTTATTTATTTATTTATTTATTCAAACGCCAATTGGCTTTATACATTAAATTTACATTAATTAAATTTAGTTATAGGTGAAAAAAAAATAAAAATAAAATAAAGAAAAGTAATAATATTTCAGGAGAATTAAATTTCGATTAAATTAAATATAAATCAATTTTCGTTTACTTTATAGGTTCAAATGATTAGCATTATAAAAAAATATCTCTAAGAGTAGTTATTACAAGAAATGAAGTTAATGTGGTTTGCATAGTATTAAATTAAATTAAATTAATTTTTGGCATACATTTCACCATTTGTATTATATTTAATATAATCATTATTTTTAACACAGGAGGATTCTCGAGAGATGCCAGGCTGGGTACGACATTCAGAAAAAGAAAAGTGTCGATTTCATTATCATAGGAGGCCCGTTACGAGAGTAAATAGAATTTTTTTACAATTAATTAAAGAGTTCTTGCTGTTATTTAAATAATTATTATTCGTTTATTTTTTTTTTAGAACTCAAACATTTTGTCAGCTGTTTTGTGTCTTGTAAAAGAATTGGATTATCCGAGTTTAGAAGTCGTCGAGATGGCAGTTCGCAATAGAATGGACGAATTAGAAGAATGATGTATCTGACGCCGTCCCCATCGGGGCACGGCTATGAATTTGCCATTATCAATGGTTAATGTCGACTCAATGGCACCAAGTCCTGAATATGCAGACTCTTTAAATACAGCAGCTCCACTGGATTTAGATCGTTTTTATGATTTATGTAATTGTGAAACTAAAATACGGTCTACTAAGAATGTTTCTATTGATCCAAGTCCACGTTATTTTGGAGAACATGATAAAATGACCGGTGAAAAAAGTCCAATACTAACTTCAATGACTCCCCGTGGATTTGATAGTAAAATTGTTAGTGATAAATATATTGACGAACCACTAACAGACCACAAAAGCTGTAGCAGGAGAATGAAAGATCTAGCTCTTTCAGAAAATTCATGTTTCAATCAAATTCAAGATGTAAAAGGAAATTATGTACGAAGAATTGCTAGTAGTGATAGTATTCCTTATGCTCTTTCTAAACGAGAAAATTATACAAGAGACTATCAAACTATTGATGAAACTTGCTGTGTTAGGCGTGTTAATAGCCCTGATGTCAGGCAGTTGCGGTATATTCAATCAGCGAAAGGAGCTTGGTCATATAATTTATAAAAAAAAATTTTTAATTTTAATATTAGGCTGTGGAAAAAATTTTTCAATGCAGCAAAAGCCTAAAGAAACATCATGTAAAAGTGCAATAATTGACAAATAATTTGTATGGCTCTACTAAATCATTTTTGTAAGATAAAAAAAAATGAACAAGAACTCTTAGGAATCTTTTTACAATACTTTAGATAGAAAATTAAGTCCGATTTTTCAAATTTAGTGAAAAAAATATAATTGAAATTATATTGTTATTTTATCAATTGATAATTTTTTTCTATAATACAATCAACTATATATGAATCTAAACTTATAAGTATAATTTAATCAATTTCTCTGATTAGTTTAATAATATTTTGTCATAATTTTTGTTTTTAATGACCGTCCATTTATCGTACTACTTTAATTAATTAATTTAATTAATTGCTTATAATCATTATTAATATTTCAATATTATTTGGAATTAATCAAATTTACTTTGAACCATTTAAAGAAAACCAATTAAATTAGAATCTATTTATTTGATATTTGTTGTTGTATACCCTCAATTAATTAATTATTGTTTAATGGATTGTTAATCATTACAAAAAAGTTTGAATATATATGATAAAATTATTTTTGTTAAATAATTAGTAAATTATTCAGTGAGAATTATTGATTATTACTGAAGAATATTTATATTATAATTCAAACTATTGATTATACAAATCTTCCAAAATGTAAAATGTACATATGTTTTAGAAAAAAAATGTTGAAAAAGGAAGCAAAACAAGAGTATATGAAAAAAGAGAGATATTAGACTAAAATAAGACAAGTTATTTCATTTAAATTAGTTTAATTAATTATTATGATTAGTCTTTTTGTCAAGAGTATTTTCATTCCATGATTAAATACTGTTTATCAATAAAATAATTTTAATAATTCAATACGTCCAGTAGAACCTTGGCCACGTAGGCAAAATAAAAATTTAATTATTATATTGGTAAGCCAATTCTCTTGCCAGTTCAGTTTCACTTGACTTTTGAACGATCAAAAATTAAATTGTATATACGTACCTAAAATAATAGGCTTTTTAAATAAACGCCACACCCTTAAATATTTTGAAAATGTATTATTTTTTTTTATTTGGTTATACATTATCAATAAATGTAATTTCTTATATAACGCTATAAAACCTTGTTTTTTTTTTAATTGACCATAATTTTTAGGTGTATCAAAAGTTTCTAAAAGATCAAATTTATCGTTCTTTCTTTGTGTAAGCCTTGTAACTATTTTAATGCAATTACACTACAATGAATTCTATTTACAAAGATTACTTTTTTTTGTTTTACTCCTGATACATTATGTCTTAACAATTTCAATTGTTTATTGTATCCCGGTATTTTTTTACTTTTTGTTAGCCATTCAACTTTTGAGAAACAATTCTGGTGGTGCAAGTTGATTAATAATAAAAATTTTACCTTCTGAATTTTGTTTTTTTTGATAACAAAATTTTTTTTCTTATTAAAAGATTTCATAATTTTACTTCGAAATTCTGATCTGCAGAAAATGAAAAGCTTTCTGAAAACAACAACCCAAATTCTTGAAAACTATTTTAGTGTAAAGTTTAAATAGTAAACGAAGAATGATAGGATGATACTTCATGAACTTTTAAAGAAAATTTTCTTAGTGACAATCATTTGTGAAATTTTTGTTATTCAAAAAAATGAAATAAAATAAAAATTAATTTTTGATAACACTGAAATTAACAAACATCTTACATTTTTTTTTTAACAATGAAATTAATAAAAATTAATTTAGCAGATATTTAATCATTAAAAAAATTTTTTTAACAAATTACTTATAGCAAAAAAATGAAAAAAAATTGATATGTAGAAATGTAAAAAAAATAAAAATGCAATTTTTTTAATACAATTTTTTGGGAAAAGTTTTTTTTATTAAATAAAATTAGAAAACGATAAAGTAACTGCTAACTTTATGAAAATATCGAATTATAATGAAAAATATTCTACACAAAAAGAACAAGATGACACTGGATATTATCCCAGATTATACTCAGCGATATCTGTGGTGAAAAAAAATTTCAGATAGTAGCTAGAAAAATCCAGACTATACTGCGTGATATCTGGATTATACTCATTATAATCTGGATTATACTCATTATAATCTGGATTATACTCATTATAATCTGGATTATACTCATTATAATCTGGATTATACTCATTATAATCTGGATTATACTCATTATAATCTGGATTATACTCATTATAATCTGGATTATACTCATTATAATCTGGATTATACTCATTATAATCTGGATTATACTCATTATAATCTGGATTATACTCATTATAATCTGGATTATACTCATTATAATCTGGATTATACTCATTATAATCTGGATTATACTCATTATAATCTGGATTATACTCATTATAATCTGGATTATACTCATTATAATCTGGATTATACTCATTATAATCTGGATTATACTCATTATAATCTGGATTATACTCATTATAATCTGGATTATACTCATTATAATCTGGATTATACTCATTATAATCTGGATTATACTCATTATAATCTGGATTATACTCATTATAATCTGGATTATACTCATTATAATCTGGATTATACTCATTATAATCTGGATTATACTCATTATAATCTGGATTATACTCATTATAATCTGGATTATACTCATTATAATCTGGATTATACTCATTATAATCTGGATTATACTCATTATAATCTGGATTATACTCATTATAATCTGGATTATACTCATTATAATCTGGATTATACTCATTATAATCTGGATTATACTCATTATAATCTGGATTATACTCATTATAATCTGGATTATACTCATTATAATCTGGATTATACTCATTATAATCTGGATTATACTCATTATAATCTGGATTATACTCATTATAATCTGGATTATACTCATTATAATCTGGATTATACTCATTATAATCTGGATTATACTCATTATAATCTGGATTATACTCATTATAATCTGGATTATACTCATTATAATCTGGATTATACTCATTATAATCTGGATTATACTCATTATAATCTGGATTATACTCATTATAATCTGGATTATACTCATTATAATCTGGATTATACTCATTATAATCTGGATTATACTCATTATAATCTGGATTATACTCATTATAATCTGGATTATACTCATTATAATCTGGATTATACTCATTATAATCTGGATTATACTCATTATAATCTGGATTATACTCATTATAATCTGGATTATACTCATTATAATCTGGATTATACTCATTATAATCTGGATTATACTCATTATAATCTGGATTATACTCATTATAATCTGGATTATACTCATTATAATCTGGATTATACTCATTATAATCTGGATTATACTCATTATAATCTGGATTATACTCATTATAATCTGGATTATACTCATTATAATCTGGATTATACTCATTATAATCTGGATTATACTCATTATAATCTGGATTATACTCATTATAATCTGGATTATACTCATTATAATCTGGATTATACTCATTATAATCTGGATTATACTCATTATAATCTGGATTATACTCATTATAATCTGGATTATACTCATTATAATCTGGATTATACTCATTATAATCTGGATTATACTCATTATAATCTGGATTATACTCATTATAATCTGGATTATACTCATTATAATCTGGATTATACTCATTATAATCTGGATTATACTCATTATAATCTGGATTATACTCATTATAATCTGGATTATACTCATTATAATCTGGATTATACTCATTATAATCTGGATTATACTCATTATAATCTGGATTATACTCATTATAATCTGGATTATACTCATTATAATCTGGATTATACTCATTATAATCTGGATTATACTCATTATAATCTGGATTATACTCATTATAATCTGGATTATACTCATTATAATCTGGATTATACTCATTATAATCTGGATTATACTCATTATAATCTGGATTATACTCATTATAATCTGGATTATACTCATTATAATCTGGATTATACTCATTATAATCTGGATTATACTCATTATAATCTGGATTATACTCATTATAATCTGGATTATACTCATTATAATCTGGATTATACTCATTATAATCTGGATTATACTCATTATAATCTGGATTATACTCATTATAATCTGGATTATACTCATTATAATCTGGATTATACTCATTATAATCTGGATTATACTCATTATAATCTGGATTATACTCATTATAATCTGGATTATACTCATTATAATCTGGATTATACTCATTATAATCTGGATTATACTCATTATAATCTGGATTATACTCATTATAATCTGGATTATACTCATTATAATCTGGATTATACTCATTATAATCTGGATTATACTCATTATAATCTGGATTATACTCATTATAATCTGGATTATACTCATTATAATCTGGATTATACTCATTATAATCTGGATTATACTCATTATAATCTGGATTATACTCATTATAATCTGGATTATACTCATTATAATCTGGATTATACTCATTATAATCTGGATTATACTCATTATAATCTGGATTATACTCATTATAATCTGGATTATACTCATTATAATCTGGATTATACTCATTATAATCTGGATTATACTCATTATAATCTGGATTATACTCATTATAATCTGGATTATACTCATTATAATCTGGATTATACTCATTATAATCTGGATTATACTCATTATAATCTGGATTATACTCATTATAATCTGGATTATACTCATTATAATCTGGATTATACTCATTATAATCTGGATTATACTCATTATAATCTGGATTATACTCATTATAATCTGGATTATACTCATTATAATCTGGATTATACTCATTATAATCTGGATTATACTCATTATAATCTGGATTATACTCATTATAATCTGGATTATACTCATTATAATCTGGATTATACTCATTATAATCTGGATTATACTCATTATAATCTGGATTATACTCATTATAATCTGGATTATACTCATTATAATCTGGATTATACTCATTATAATCTGGATTATACTCATTATAATCTGGATTATACTCATTATAATCTGGATTATACTCATTATAATCTGGATTATACTCATTATAATCTGGATTATACTCATTATAATCTGGATTATACTCATTATAATCTGGATTATACTCATTATAATCTGGATTATACTCATTATAATCTGGATTATACTCATTATAATCTGGATTATACTCATTATAATCTGGATTATACTCATTATAATCTGGATTATACTCATTATAATCTGGATTATACTCATTATAATCTGGATTATACTCATTATAATCTGGATTATACTCATTATAATCTGGATTATACTCATTATAATCTGGATTATACTCATTATAATCTGGATTATACTCATTATAATCTGGATTATACTCATTATAATCTGGATTATACTCATTATAATCTGGATTATACTCATTATAATCTGGATTATACTCATTATAATCTGGATTATACTCATTATAATCTGGATTATACTCATTATAATCTGGATTATACTCATTATAATCTGGATTATACTCATTATAATCTGGATTATACTCATTATAATCTGGATTATACTCATTATAATCTGGATTATACTCATTATAATCTGGATTATACTCATTATAATCTGGATTATACTCATTATAATCTGGATTATACTCATTATAATCTGGATTATACTCATTATAATCTGGATTATACTCATTATAATCTGGATTATACTCATTATAATCTGGATTATACTCATTATAATCTGGATTATACTCATTATAATCTGGATTATACTCATTATAATCTGGATTATACTCATTATAATCTGGATTATACTCATTATAATCTGGATTATACTCATTATAATCTGGATTATACTCATTATAATCTGGATTATACTCATTATAATCTGGATTATACTCATTATAATCTGGATTATACTCATTATAATCTGGATTATACTCATTATAATCTGGATTATACTCATTATAATCTGGATTATACTCATTATAATCTGGATTATACTCATTATAATCTGGATTATACTCATTATAATCTGGATTATACTCATTATAATCTGGATTATACTCATTATAATCTGGATTATACTCATTATAATCTGGATTATACTCATTATAATCTGGATTATACTCATTATAATCTGGATTATACTCATTATAATCTGGATTATACTCATTATAATCTGGATTATACTCATTATAATCTGGATTATACTCATTATAATCTGGATTATACTCATTATAATCTGGATTATACTCATTATAATCTGGATTATACTCATTATAATCTGGATTATACTCATTATAATCTGGATTATACTCATTATAATCTGGATTATACTCATTATAATCTGGATTATACTCATTATAATCTGGATTATACTCATTATAATCTGGATTATACTCATTATAATCTGGATTATACTCATTATAATCTGGATTATACTCATTATAATCTGGATTATACTCATTATAATCTGGATTATACTCATTATAATCTGGATTATACTCATTATAATCTGGATTATACTCATTATAATCTGGATTATACTCATTATAATCTGGATTATACTCATTATAATCTGGATTATACTCATTATAATCTGGATTATACTCATTATAATCTGGATTATACTCATTATAATCTGGATTATACTCATTATAATCTGGATTATACTCATTATAATCTGGATTATACTCATTATAATCTGGATTATACTCATTATAATCTGGATTATACTCATTATAATCTGGATTATACTCATTATAATCTGGATTATACTCATTATAATCTGGATTATACTCATTATAATCTGGATTATACTCATTATAATCTGGATTATACTCATTATAATCTGGATTATACTCATTATAATCTGGATTATACTCATTATAATCTGGATTATACTCATTATAATCTGGATTATACTCATTATAATCTGGATTATACTCATTATAATCTGGATTATACTCATTATAATCTGATTAAAAGATTTCATAATTTTACTTCGAAATTCTGATCTGCAGAAAATGAAAAGCTTTCTGAAAACAACAACCCAAATTCTTGAAAACTATTTTAGTGTAAAGTTTAAATAGTAAACGAAGAATGATAGGATGATACTTCATGAACTTTTAAAGAAAATTTTCTTAGTGACAATCATTTGTGAAATTTTTGTTATTCAAAAAAATGAAATAAAATAAAAATTAATTTTTGATAACACTGAAATTAACAAACATCTTACATTTTTTTTTTAACAATGAAATTAATAAAAATTAATTTAGCAGATATTTAATCATTAAAAAAATTTTTTTAACAAATTACTTATAGCAAAAAAATGAAAAAAAATTGATATGTAGAAATGTAAAAAAAATAAAAATGCAATTTTTTTAATAAAATTTTTTGGGAAAAGTTTTTTTTATTAAATAAAATTAGAAAACGATAAAGTAACTGCTAACTTTATGAAAATATCGAATTATAATGAAAAATATTCTACACAAAAAGAACAAGATGACACTGGATATTATCCCAGATTATACTCAGCGATATCTGTGGTGAAAAAAAATTTCAGATAGTAGCTAGAAAAATCCAGACTATACTGCGTGATATCTGGATTATACTCATTATAATCTGGATTATACTCATTGTAGTCTGGATAATACCAGCTACTATCTGAAATTTTTTTTTACTCAGTATAATCTGGGATGATATCCAGTGTCATCTTGTTCTTTCCGAGTACGAGTAAAATTTTTAAAAAATATAAGTGCCAATTTTTCAAAAATATTTTTCTTATCATAATTGATTTGTTATAAAAATTTCAAAAATTGTCCAATGTCTGCTGATTTTGATGTCATTAATTTTTTAACTTTATTGCGTTAAGTACTCAGTATTTTCAATTATTCAAAAAAGAATTTTGTTTAACAATTTGAAGTGAAGAAAATAAAGCTGAAACTTAACCAAAGTCAACAATAGGGGGGTCCTTTACGTTGTATTGGCCATCAAAAACATGTAATACATATAAGTATTATTTACCTTGCACAATTAAGTTGATTTTATACTATACAAAATTTGGACACCTCTATTGTTATCAAACTATGCACTATGTATGTCTTGGCGCAGGTGGCGCCGATAGTTTTAGATAGAACAAAGGATTTACTTAATTACCTCATTATTAAATCCTCAACTACAAAAGCTGCAACGCCATTATTGGCTCATCGCGTCGTCTGTACAAAAAGTTGATAATTTTATTATCAAAATGTCTAAACGCATCACCAAGGATATGAATTTTCCTCCAAGCAAAAAACAACGTCTCTCTGTGAGTATATTTGTTAATTAATAATTGTTATTTCATTAATTTACGGATAAGCATCATTTGAAATTCAAGGTCATTTAAGGACGCTATCTTCAGCTAGCAAGTACTTTTTTACAGAATGCTATTTATCCATAAGGATTTTATTATTTATATTTTCTGAATGATGATAATGAAATTGAATGAGGGTGAATACAGCAGACAGCTAATTTTTGAGAATTTTTAGATTGATTTTAACTTAATGGTTGTAAAAAAAATTTTTAAAATTTCATAGAAAAAACTTGTGAAAATTTCCATATGCATTTTTTTATACTGTTTCTTCTGTAACAAATAAATTATGAAACTGAAGTTGGCAGACGTCTAAAAATTTTGGATTTTTTTTATTAATTAAATGACAACTAAAACGATATTTATAAAAAATTGCACTTACAGTTTTTCAAGTTTTTTACATGTGACATTTTTTTTATTTTTTAATCAAAATTTAAAAAAAAAAAAAATTTCTAAAAATTTTGAAATGTCAGCTAACTTCTTTTTCATAACAAATTGTTTATAAATTATTAAAAAATTATCAGATGTCTGCTAAATTGACACTCATGAAATTGAGAGACATCTGATCATTTTTAGAATTTTTTTAACAAATAAATTATAGCAAGAAAATTTTATTGAAAAATTTCATCTTTAGAAACTCTGAAAAATTATAAATGAGATTTTTATAAATAATTTTTTATGCCTAGTTTATTTTTCAAGCAAAATCAAAAGATTGTCAAGTGTCTGTTAACTTCAGCCTCATTTTGAAGGTCATTTCTTAATTTAATGAAATTTCAGTCATCCAAATCATCTGAAAAGGAAAATTTGTCTGTGGAAGAAGACAGTGGTCTGGGTCCCGAAATTGATGATGAAAGTAGCAGCGATGAAATAGCGACCAGCTTCAGCTCACAAAATTCACATTTCGCTTCTCATAACACAAGTATCAACAACAAAACACCAGATGTTGATAAACATTCACAATCATCAGAAATTGT
Source organism: Cotesia vestalis (assembly GCA_000956155.1). Lineage (NCBI taxonomy): Eukaryota > Metazoa > Arthropoda > Insecta > Hymenoptera > Braconidae > Cotesia > Cotesia vestalis. The sequence goes on from JZSA01001633.1 coordinate 17,129, forward strand.
CACTCAGCGTCGTACCCGCTCTCTTAGCTTACAGGACACCAACACAAGGAAAAATTTAGCTGCTCATCAACCTAATGGTAATTAAATTATAATAAAAATACTAATGTAAATTTTTTTATGAAAAATAACTTAGAACTTATCCAACTATTTTAATTGCTTTACAGCTGTCTCTGATAGATCTTCAATAAAGCTTTCATTGCGTCGAAAGAAGATTCGTCAGTTTTCAACACCGGATACCGCATTGTTTTTTGAAGATGCTGTAGATGACCAGTTGGTACTGTCACCGCAACATGATGAGCATTCATCAATGGAGGTTGATGAAGCAAACGACGTATTTTCACAATTTTCGGCTACTCAAGCGTCTAAGGACAATTTAAATATAAATACAATACTTGAGACTCTTGAATCTCCCCTAAAAAATGGAGATTCTTCGAAAGGTACACCTGTGAAGATTCAGTCTCAACATATTGAAAACGGCAACGAAATTCTGCTCACTGATTCTTCAGTATCTACAAGACAAACCAATGCACAGGCTACGGAAGAAGAAAGAGAAAAAGAAGGAGCAGAGAGCAATGATCATGTTGATTTATTTAATGAACTTGCTGAATTTAATCATCAGAATGCAGAATTTGAGGATGAATCCGTTCCTTTTGTATCTTCTCAAGAGTTCTCAACCGCTGAAATGCCGGAGATGAAAAAGAAACGACGCAGAAATGGTACCCATTTTACTCACATCAAGAAACACACAACACCGATTGAAAGTAATCTGGTTGTTGATAATTACAAGCCAGAGTTCAGTAATGACCGGGTAATTATTTTTTCTTGTAAAATATATTATTATTATCATTTTTACTTGTATACCTATTGGTTTTTACAAGACTGTAACCTATACTTTCCACTTTATAGCCAATGTATGTTATATAATCTGGATGCTGTATTTTTTTTTAAAACAAATTTGTTCCAAAAAATTACGTTTTTTATTTTTAAAAATTTTTATTTGTCAATTTTTTTTGTCACAATTTATTTGTTAAAAAAATGATTAAATATCTGCTAAATTTATTTTCAGAATTAAATTAGATAAATTTAGCAGTCATTAAAGAATTTTTTTAATCAAATAAGTTTTCTCCAAAAAATTGCATTTTTTATTTTTTTAAATTTCTACTTGTCAATTTTTTTTTGCCATAATGTATTTGATAAAAAAAAATTTTTTTTAAATGATTAAATACATGGTAAATAAATTTTAACGTTTCGTCAACTTTTGAGGTCGGTGTACAAAAGAAAATTATTTCCATGTTCTTTGACCCACTGAAACCGAACATCGCAGTTATTTTTTCGAAATCCCGGACCATCAATTGTTTATAACCAATTGTTTAAAAAACAATTTTTTGGGGATTGGTTATTTTTTTTTTAATATTTTGGGCAATTTGAAGACGAAAGTTACTCTTATAAAATTTTTCTATAGTTTCTAAGTTATGAATTTTTGAAAATTTTAAATTCTAGATTTTCGAAAACTTTGATGATTAATTACATATAAATAAATTACGTAATACTAGGTTTTATTTACATGACCGTAAAGAAGAATATTAAAAGTTTTTATTAAAACAATAATATCCCGTTGTAATTTGTATTAAATAAAAAAAGTGATCAAAGCTACTGCATTTATTGAGTAACTGCATGCGCCGCCGAGTCAAGCAAGTTACTCAATAAATACAGTAACTTTGATCACTTCTTTTTATTTAATACAAATTACAACGGAATATTATTGTTTTAATAAAAACTTTGAATATTCTTCTTTACGATCATGTAAATAAAATCTAGTATTACGTAATTTATTTATTTGTAATTAATCACCAAAGTTTTTGAAAGTTGAGAATTTTCAATTTTCAAAAATTCATAACTTAGAAACTATCAACTTAGGAAAATTTTATAAGAGTAACTTTCGTCTTCAAATTGTCCAAAATATTAAATAAAAAAAATAACCAATCCCCAAAAAATTATTTCTTAAACAATTTTTTAACCAAATGGTTATAAACAATTGATGGCCCGGGATTTCGAAAAAATATCTGCGATATTCGGTTTCAGCGGGTAATAAACATGGAAATAATTTAATTTGGTATACCGACCTCAAAAGTTTACGAAAAGGTAATACAGCGTCTAAACTAATAACCACAGTTATTCCACTCTTTAATTTGATTTTATTGATGTAGGGTAGAAGTATAACCATTTGTGGCCAGTGTACCTTTTTTGGTCACTTTATTTTCAAATTATTGTATAAATATTTCTATAAGCGCGAGACTTTGTGAATTCAATTCGTATAAATGTATTAATTCATAAATTATATAAAAATTCTACTTAAATAGATCAATTTTTTATAAATTCACTAAAATATCAAGTGGCCAAAAATGGTCCAAAGATGGCCAAAACCGGTACTTCTACCCTATTATTGTAAAGTATGTTAATTTCTTTCGATTTTCTGGACCTTTTTAAAATATTAAAAATGAATGTACTTTTATGTTAATAGGAATTAATTGTTAATAATATTACCATGCCCAAGGATTTTTCAAGCCGTCTCTTTACAAAAATGAGTAAAATTGGGCTAATGAAAAAAATAATAATTAATTATTATGGACGTGATCGAATGCCCAAGATTGCATTGAAAGAGCCAACACGCAAGTCTCCTGGTAAAATTCGCCCGACTCTGCTCGTCAATGACAGTCAAGTTCAGGACCTAATGGGTAAGTAAAAAATTATTAAAAATTAATATACAATTATATTTATCAGTAATGATATTTAATAATAACTTATTATAAAAACAATCTTTCAGATTTGTATAAATATTATGCTCCACTAGTGGGTTTGAAGGGCTCTACTCTACCATTCAAAAAAGTACGACAAATTATTGGGACTTTATGTTCTCAAATTAGAAACTTCTACTGAAGATCAGTAATCAGCTTTTTTTTTTTTGGGTTAATTGGACCTCTATTTAATTTATGATAAATTTGTTACATTGATTTACTTAAGTAAAATAATACTTACACAACGTTAGATTTTTCGCTGAAGTAAATTAACTTTTAAAGGCGAAATGACTTATAAGTTGACTAAAGGGTACAATAGTTTTATTTACGTACTCAGCACTAATCTTTTCCTAGATTAATATTTGAAGTTGATATTTGGAATATTAAATAATTAACTTTGTTTTTGATTAATGTTTATTTAAGTTTAAAATTGTTAATTTTTTAAGTTTGTAAAACTTAAAAAGGTTTTTCATTTAAAGATTTATCAAAAATCAAAGTTTATAATTAGTAATTAGAATATTGAAAAACAATTTTGTTTTTGATACTAGCTAATACTATATCTGTTATTATTAAACATTCACAAAAACTAATCGTTGTTTAACGAGTTACTTAATTTTTTATGACATATATAAAATTAATCATCAAATTCCTGAAGAGTTTTGTTGAAAGTTAACAAATCATGTGTGTAAAAATAGTTATTGATAACTACATTTGATGATTATAATCAGTTATTAATAATTTGACAAACTGAATAATTTCTTGAACGATACTTGAGAAAAGTAGACTGTTGTAATCGCTAATTTCTGTTTAGCTTATAAAAAAATAATTCTATATCTCGTTAATATATTGAAAAAAAAAAATTATTTTGTAAAAATTTTAATGGCTTTGTTTTATAGTTCATTAAAATTTACGTTAAGAAATTAATGTAATTTACGTTAAGAAATTAATGTAATTCAAGTGTTTTTGTTAATTTTTGTGTTCAATAAATTTATGTTAAATATAAAATTATATATTTATTCACTTGAAATTATTGAACTTTTAATTTTTTAATGATTAGACTGATTCCATAGTTGATATTGTTAATTTCATTTGATTTTATTTAATTAATTAAAAGCAATAGTCAATCAAAAGAAAAGGATGAAAAGTGTTCATTGACAGAGAATTGAATTCTGCTAAAAATATATATTTCATTAATACAAATAAATCAAAATCATCAATTAGACAAAAACGTAAAGTAATTATTAATGTTGAAGAAAAACAGCCGAAACGGCTAGCAACAGCAAAGACCAAAAGAAAGACAAAAGCGAAGGACAAAAATGAAAAAAAGAAGTTACCTCCAATTATCAGGAATAAAAAAAAAATAAATCAGTTATTTGATTTCATCTACTGGTGCGGCATTAATTATTATGAAACAATTCAGTGACTGTACTGGTGACAATATTCTTCGTTGAATTAAAATTTACGATGTTTATTACGTCCAGTGCATCAGAAGTTATCAAAATTAATTGTAAATCTGATGAACGAAAATATTTATTTTGTATTCAAATGAAACTATTTGTTTATAAAATATTTATTTATTTTTGAGTACTTTTATAAGAATACATCTTTGACACACTGATAAGAGGTCTATAGAGGAATAAGTGTTAACCATAATAAGTATATATTACCATTATTGAACAATATAAAATAAAATATTTAAAAAAAAAATTAAGCTGCTTAAGCTGTTGATGAAATATCGCCTAACTTTTTATTATTTATCTACTACGACTTTTTAAAATATCGCCTAACTTTTTATTATTTTTCTACTACGACTTTTGAAAACACATAATATGTAATCAAATTATTTTTTACTTAAAAACATATGAAACTGAATGTTAAGTACGATTATTAGGATGTCAAAATGTAACTTCCGCGATGAACCTCTAAAAATTGGAATTTTGAGTTTCGCTTTTGACAGGAGTTGTGTTGGTCATTTCCTGACATATTTTGAGCGTAAAAGGATTTATTTGATTTTTAGAGAATTTGTTACAGGAGCTTTGTTTGGATACTTCCGACCAAATTTTGAAATTTCAGCGGAAATGCCCAAACAAAGCTCCTGATAAAAAATTCTCTTAAAATCAAATAAATCCTTTTACGCTCAAAATATGTCAGGAAATGCCCAAACACAACTCCTGTCAAAAGCGGAACTCAAAATTCCAATTTTAAGAGATCCATCACGGAAGTTACATTTTGACACACCCTAACGATTATATCAAGTGCAAAGATAAGAATTATATTTATATATGATTATTATAAGTAATGAAAAAAGATAAATGAAAAAAAAAGCTCAATTTTTGCAATGAAATTCACGTTTGATTTCTTGTTGATTACAAAAATGAAGACTTGCATGGCTGGAACTATCTTCAGATAAAACTGAAACAGAGAAAATGAATAGTCAATAAAAAATTTAATTTTTTAGTAAAAAAATTATAATATATTATACCATTAATTATTTTTCACATAAGTTGCATATTTACGCTTGAGTAAACGGAAATATACTGATGGGTTGAATTCTTCCAGAGCTTGAAATTCTTCAGACTTTGCAATTTCGGTGAAATTTGCGATAATAAAATTTGTTGAAAAGTCCATTAAAAGTTTAGCGTTGTAACATTCAGCTAATAGTAGTATTCTAATAGCATTTTCAGTCGTTAGAATGTCAGATATTGAATATTCACAGAATTCTTTCAGTCCTTGAAGTTCATATAAATGAGCGGCTTTCAATAATTCCTCAGCGTGATCATCCAAATTTTCAATTTCGCATGTATAAATAAATTCGAGGATTTTTTGAAATATTTCAGGTTTAACTTCATTTTTTATGTTTTCGTGAAAAACCTTTGCATAAAGTACAGGACTGCGTGCCATTAGAATAAATTTGTGAGCTGGAAATTTTCTATCATCAATTGTAATAAGAATGTCACTGCCTTCTTTAGTAATAAACAATCTTTTAAAATCCTCGATCATTTGATCTTTCGCTTTAGCTTTCAATGGTATTTTTGGATTGCTTAACGATACGTGGTCATCATACACAGTAAGATCAACGGATATTGTTAAAGTATCATTTGGTAAAAACTCATCTTTTCTTTATAACAGCCCATCTATTGTCAAAGTACCACCATCAAAATAATCTTCAAAAAAATGAAAATCATCAAGATCTTTCAGTCTTCCAGTAACGTATTTTTCGTAAGGATGAGTTACAACTGACCACCAAAAATCGTGTTTATCTTTATTTTTATTTAAGATAAAAACACGATATTCAGCCTTTGGTTTACATTCGCTAACCGAATATAAGTATATATTCATCTCATAATATCCCTTTGTAACACTTGTATCTTCCCTGACTTTGATTTTCAATCGCCATTGATCGTTATTGCGTGAACCCGTTGAAAATTTAGGGGACTCAATTATACCTGGACCGACAAGACTCGATGTTGAAAATGTGATAAATGACGTTACATCTTTTATTTCCCATTCGTAAATAAGTGAATGCTTATTTGCGTAGGAATAAATTTTTTCCATTTTATCACAAGCACTTTTTTACTTACAAGTTAAAGAATTCAATTTTTTATAAAAAAAAAGTGTTCACAAATATTTTTTATTATTTTAAAATCTATGTAACATACGTGGTATATTGAACACGAATTGATACTAGCCAACTACTACGTCTTATAAAAAAGCGCGTTGAAAAACAAAAGACGCGAGCTTCGCGGAGCGAGAATGCGTTCACAGAATCCCCTCTTTTCATAGTAATTGTTTATATTCATGTATATCACCCTTTTTTGTATCAGACTACATTATTCAAAAATACATGACATTAAAGATGAAAATTAACATAATACTGAAGTTAGCAGTCAGCTGTAAATTTTAAAAATGTTTTTAATAAATCAATTACAATAAAAAACTGCTTCTAAAAATTTTCACTTATAATTTTCATTAATTTTTCCATGTGAAACTTTTTAATTTAATTTTTTTTTAATAATTTAATTGTTACAAAATTCTAAAAAAATTTTTAATGTCTGTCAACTTCAGTGTCATAAATTAACAGCATGAAAATAACTTTAGCAAATATTTTATAATCTATGAGTGTGAATTTAGCAGACATCTGATAATTTTTTAATAATTTATAAACAATTAATTTGTTACAGAAAAAATAGTATAAAAAAATGCATATGGAAATTTTCACAAGTTTTTTTTATGCAATTTTTAAAATTTTTTTTACAACCATTAAGTTAAAATTAATCTAAAAATTCTCAAAAATTAGCTGTCTGCTGAATTTACCCTCATAATAATATTTTTTATGGCAACAAATAAATTATGGCAAAAAAAATTGACATTTAGAAATTGAAAAAAATTAAAAATCCAATTTTTTAAAAATAATTTTTTGGAACTAATTTTTTTGTTAAATAAAATTTTTAAATTCTCTTATAACTGCTAACTTCAATATAACTTAGCAGATAATTGATAATTTAAAGAATTTTTGTAACAAAGAAATTATAGCAAAAAAAATGTATAAAAAAAATTGACATTTAGAAATTTTAAAAAACTATAAATGCCACTTTTTAAAAATAATTTTTTGCAGCAAACTTAATGTCATACATTAAAGTTAGCAGTCTTGGCCAGTTTTTAATTTTTTTTTTAACAAAAAAATTTGTTTTGAAAAATTACTTTTAAAAAAATTGCATTTTTAATTTCTTAAAATTTCTACATGTCAATTTTTTTCTCTAATTTTTTTTTTGCAATAATTTGTTTGTTAAAAAAATTCTCAAAATTATTCAATGTCTGCTCAATTAATTTTCATTAAAAATATGACACTGAAGTTGACAGACATTAAAAATTTTTTTTTTAATTTTATAGCAATAAAATTATCATAAAAAAAAATAATTAAAAAGTTTCACATGTGAAAATTAATAAAAATTATGTGAAAAGTTTTAGAAGCATTTTTTTATTGTAATTGATTTGTTATTAAAATTTTTTAAATTGACAGTTGACGGCTAATTATAAATTATAAATATTATAAATTACATAAAAAAATCCATAAATCTTTTTGCATTATAAAGATCAGCCAAAACAAATATTATTCTAATAGCACTTTTAATAGAAATCGTTTTGGATAGATAATATTCACATATTTTCTTCGGTGTTTGAATTTGCTATATGTATCAGATGCATCCAATAATTCTTCAACATCACTACCCAGATTATTAACTTTATCTGTGTATATAAACTCAAGAATTTTTTCGAAAACATTAGGATCAACATCTGGTATGGTTATTGCATTTTCTCCGTTTTCTTTCATGTCACGTGAGAACATGGCATCATAAGCTATCATAAGCTAACATGGAATATCAAACAAGCTGCTAAGGGGAGCTAAAATTGTTTTATGAGCTTGAAATGTTTCATCACCCACAGCAATGTCAAGATAAAATTTCTTTTTAGTAATAAGCGGTTCTCAAAAATCATCATTAATTTTACGCTCAAGAATTTTCAATGGTTTTATTGTATTATCAATCAGTGTATAATCATCGTACAACTTTGAGGTCTTTGTACAGGGTCAATTCATTCATTGGTAAAAATTCATTTTTTTCATCTAATTTTTTTTTTTTCAATATATTCCGAGTATTTCCAATCATTGTTACTTCCAAATACTTTTTTACTGATATCCATAAAACATTCATCATATTGTTCAAAATATAGTTTGTAAGGAAAATTCTATATAGGTTTTACAGAAAATTTCGTTCTTATCTCTTGAATTGAATTGCTTTGTTGACGACCAAAAATACGGATGTTCACATTTTGTATGGTGAATTTCCTCCGCTTACGCACAATTTGATACTTTAAGAATCTGCAATCAAAGCGTCAGTTGAAAATGTTGGCGAGTTAATAACAATATCATTTTTATAATTGTTAAAAGATTTTTATGGATATTAAAACATGATGTACAGGAATGAATTCAGTAGAATATCGAGAAAAAAAAAAGTTTTTTTTTTATGAGATCCTTAGATAGTAATGTAAAATATGATAAATAAAGTTTGAGAAAGCAATCTCGATTTAAATTTTTAACTTACAATTAATATTTTCCTAAAAATTGACAAAAATATGAATAACACTGAAGTTAGCAGACGTCTCAAAAATTTTTGATTTTTTTTATTAATTAAATTACAATTAAAAAGATGTTTCTAAAAAATTGCACTTATAGTTTTTCAAGTTTTTTACATGTGAAAAATTTTTTTTTAATTATTTAATTGAAATTTCTTCAATAAATAATTTCTAAAAATTTTGAAATGTCGACTAACTTTATTTTCATAAATACGATTATCATATACTGCAACACACGTATAAAGTCATAAAAAAAAAACTATTTCTTCTGTTATTTTATTATATAACAGCGCAAAACGACTATAATATTCTGATCTTGCATAAAATAAAATCTAGAATTTAGAAAATAGATCTAATAGTTTAACTATTGATAAAAATACTGAAATAATTATCAAAAACAATAGTGTTTGTTTTCTGAATTTACACTTTCACAATAACTCTCATTCTATTCTTTAAAATCAACAAATCAAATCTTCTAAAAAAAAGGCAGCATGTTTTACTAGCCATTCTACGGGTGAAAACCTCTTCATATTAATGGGTAGAAAAAACGCCAAATTGAGTCCTTAAAATTTATAGCAGTTCTTGTAGCTACAACAGCCACGTTTACCTGGATGAGACTGCACAGTGTATAAGTTGTGTGCATCTTGGATTAGGTTTTGTAATCTTTTGTAACTCGCTTGCTTGTAGATATCTATTGAACATCAGTACTCAACATGTTAATATTTTACAAGCTAAAATGCATTGCCTGTATACTCACAATATAATTGATAACTTGTTTCTTCTCAAAATAGAGGAATTTTTTTTTTTTGAAACAAAAAATTCCCAATACTTAGTCCAGAGTTTTTATAATAGTAATACTTTGAGTAGTTGTTTATTACTTAAGGCGATTATGTTTTTACAAGTGAATGAACATCGACTTTAGTCCAAGATGACACATTTGGTTACCAAGTGTAGCTACCGTCACAGGGTGATATATGCTTGATACTACTCTAATTGACAATAATAATAACACAAGCTACTCGATTAGAAGATCACAGGATGCAAACGCTAAAAAAAGAATTTAAAAGATTTATAAAATGCAATTTAAAAAATCTTTTCATTAGAAATAAGCTGATTAGAAAAATTGAATTGCTTTTTTTTTTACAGTAAAGTTCTAGCAATGTATAGATTTAAATGTAATTTGTGTAACTTAATGTAGAAAAAAAGGCTTAGTGTTATTATATTTTACATTAAAAAATAGTTTTATCTTTTATAAGCTGTTCATAGAGATCAAAATTGAAAATACACGCGAATATATATCTATATTGCCGTTTTGTATTTTATTTTTTTATTTAAGTAAGTTTTTAGGTAAAAATCTACGTATCATATTTTTAGCTACACAATCATTTCCAGAAATATTTTTTTAGTTTCAAAACTCTGTATACTAATGTGTAAGTAAACCCTCGCTTTACTCAGGTTTTAAGTGCCACTACTATATCATGAGGAACCCAAGGTCATAACAGGAAAAGGACCATAAAATAGAAAATACATAAAATTTTCCTCCTACATACAATAGCTACGTTTCGTTTTACCTATTTGGCTGCTAGTAAAAGATTTTCTCTTATTTTTTTTTTAATTTTAATATATTTAAAATTAGAATTTTTCTTGGTAGATTTTATTTTAAAGATTGAAAATTTCGGCGTTACGTGGAAAAATATAACGGAAAAAATAAATTAACATTATAATTTCTCGTAGTGAAGAATTTGTAAAAACTTCATTTCTCTAAAAAAAATGTTCCCTTGTAATTATATATTAAATTTGCAAAAAATTAGATAAGAAATTTAATTTTAATCTTGATTTTGATGTAATAATGACTCTAAAAATTCGAATCTTTTAATTAGTTATGTTGAAAAATTCGAGTTATAAAAAATAAATTAAAAAAAGTTTATCAGACTACTGCACTACATTTTGACATTTTTATAATTACAATTTAATCGGTTTTATACCTTGAATAACTTAATCATAATATAACGCCTTAATTTTAAGTATAAATATGATTTACATAAGCATTTATAATCTTATATTACCTACAACACGCCCGAATATCATATTCAATAAGAGTTGAGACAGAGAATCAATAAAACAAACAAAACAAATAATAGATCTCATTATAAACTTCGGGTAAAATGAGCTTTTTTTTTTTGTATTCTATCTGTATAGCTTTTTGTATTCTATCAGTTGATAAACACCAAAATACTCTTAACTTTTAATCTCATTTAAATTCACATTCAATATAGAGTTACTATTGAAGTATTTCTTTCTATTTTAGCTCTTATGTAAATAATAACACATCAATATTACATGATCCTAAGCCAAGTAACTATAAAAACTTTCAGTAAATTGTTGTTAATTGAAGCATATTATTTAATCAAAAATAAATAGAATTGCCGTTAAATTTGATAAAAACACAATCATTTTTACTTGCAAAAGTTTATCATTACATATTTGTAAATAATTTAATTTTATACTAGAGTTCTTTTATTAATTGTGCTACTGCATCTTCACCTTTAATTACATTATTAAAAACCTGATTCTAATATTTATATATTACTTCTATTCATAATCAAAATTATAATTGTGCAATGTAAAAAAATATTAGAGATAATATAAAATTATACAATGTACCATTTGTATATTATACTTACATATGAGTACTTTTGTTGCATGAAATATTATATGTACTTTTGGTAACTCTATCGTTTCTAAAAAGATTTATTACTGATTAGAGTTATATCACTTACAAACGATTTATAAATAAGTACCAGATATGATACTTGATCGACGGTCCTTTCTTTCAATTAAACTGTCATCTGCAATAAAAATTTTATCAATAAAAAATGTTAAATAAATAATCATTAATAGTAAATAGAAAATTTAATTATTTAAATAGATACGAAGTTTTAAATAAATATAAGTTTAAATGTGAAAAATAAAAATTACTTATCCTTAGTATTAAAATTTTTACAGATGTTTCAACTTAGTTTATTCGATTTTATTTATTTATTATTTATGTGTTCGGATAAATAAAATCTGTAATGTTAAAAAAAAAATTTTTTTTTTCAACATAATTGTGGATATCAATTCTAAAAATCACATAAATTTGAAAATTAAAAAAATAAGTTATAAAAATATTTTCAAAAAAATTATAAACATAAAAAAATATTTTTATAACAATTAAATAACAATGAAAAAAATTTATCAAAACAATTCCACTTGTAGAATAATAGAAAATTATGAATGCGAATTTTTTTAAATATATTTTTTTATAATAATTAACTGGTTATACAAATTCGAAAAATTGTCATGTCATTAAAGTTAGCCGACGTTATAAATTTTTTGATTTTTTTTTAATAATGAAAGAAAAAACAAAAAAATATTTGTAAAAAATTGCACTTGCAGTTTTTGAAGTTTTTTGTATTAATTTTTTCAATAAAAAAAAATTTTCAATTATCGGCTAACTTTATTTTCATAAAATTGTCAGATGTCTGCTAATTTAAGTATCATAAAAAAATCCATAAGTAAAAATTTTTCACAAAAATTTGATAAAAATTATAATACTGAAGTTAGCGGTCAGCTGTTAATTTTAAAAATTTTTTTAACAAACCAATTAGAATAAAAAAAAAATGCTTCTAAAAATTTTCACTTGTATTTTTTATTAATTTTCACATGTGAAACTTTTTAATAAAAATTTTTTTTTAATAATTTAATTGCTACAAAATTTTAAAGAAATTTTTAATGTCTGTCAACTTCAGTGTTATTAAAAATATTTTTAGTATTTTCTAGTATCTAATTATTTGTTATATAAGAAACATTATCTATGACATTAAAGTCAGCTGTCACTTGACAATTTTTTGAATTTTCTTTACCAAAAAATTTGTTCTAAAAAATTATTTTTAAAAAATTACATTTTTAATTTATTAAAATTTCTACAAGTCCATTTTTTTAATAATTTTTTTTTGTTATAATTTATTTGTTAAAGAAAATTAAAAAAATTGTAAAATGACAGCTAAATTTAATGTCATTAATTATCTACATAAAAAAAAATTTAAATAACTTATAAATAAAGTAAAATCAAGTCTAAAGTAAGTATTAGATGGTTACATTATAATACGACTCTTGAGAACGACAGGCGACTTGACATTTTTCTTTGTTCTTGGGCACACTGGGTAGTAAACAATCTTGCAGCACCCTCTCCTTCTCGGCAGTTCAAAAACTCTCGACCAATCAGCAAGCTAAAATAACGTTTTCTCTACAGAATTCAACCGAGTATTCCCGAATGAAGGTTTCGGGTTGATTCGTGGCGTGGCATGGACTTGGAAGACCGCCGAACAACCACCAAAAGACACAACCGACTGACACCGGCTCGCCACAACCGCGTCAGCATTCTTAGAGGTCGTGCAGGCACGCCTCTGTTCAATTTCTTTTTATAATCCGCGTTTTCTGAAATTTCTGCATAATCAGGTAATTAATTGATAAATTGACATCACGTTTATTTTGTTGATAATTCAAGAATCTAAGTAAGTTGTTATTTAACTTGACATTAATTAATTATCGCGCAAATATTTCGTTATTGTCCGCACTTAGTTTTTTGTGCAATCACATTTTTTTGCTCGGTGTATTTTTACGTTTTTACAATTTATTAATTATTCGAGATTGAAGTTTATTTTAGATTGTTAATTAATTCAAATCAGTGAAAAATTTAACTAATAATTAGTGCATCTTTGTCATTTGTGTGTTTGTGTCGCAATATATCTCCCGGCTTTTGTTCTCATGTTCGCGGAATAATTTCTTCAATTTCATTTTATGAATATCAAACTTTAAATATTTTTTTTTTTTAAATATTTTTATACTAGTTTTAATTTATCAATCGTTAAATTTAATTATTTTATCTTAGTTTCTTTTTTCTTCGGCGTCTCGAAAATTCTCGGTCGCACCGATATTATTTTATCTTGAAAAGATATCGGATTCTTAGAAATTTTAGTCTGAAATTTCATCTTAGACAAAATGGCGTTTGTAACTCAGCTTTAGTTTTTCTGTTTGTATATCGAATAAATAGTTGGAAATTCTTTGTCTCGACTCAAGTAAAAATTAATCTCCCGCGTCGGTTGCTAGTAATCGAGAGCAAACCAGACTTGTTCAGACATGAAACATTCTTCTGTTTTATTATTTACTTAGTTTTTTTTTCTTCCGAGTTCATTTTCCATTATTTTTATTTTCGAGGTTTTATATCTAAATTTTATTTTACGAAATACGCTTCTGAGAAAAAATTTATTCAATTTAAAATTTACTTGAAAATTTTGTTGGTTTCATTTTATTATTTTAAACTTAACTTATAAATTTTAATTTCTAGCTTTTGAAATAATGGACAATCGTCGTGATCGTCCGGCTGGAAAAAGCCGAGGAAGGGCCAGTAGTAACGCATCGCAGCAGCCGCAAGGCCCGCAAGGAGCATGGGGACGCCGTCCAGGACCATCCCAAGCTCATGATCCCTCTCAACAGTATGGCCCTCCACCGGTAACTTAAAGTTTTTTTTTTACAAACCAATTCTAGAGAATAGATCATTAATCGAGAGGAGAAAGACGAAATATTTTCGCCCACAGAGTTTTGGCCGATCTGTACGTCCATCAGTGCCAACTGCAGCCCCTGCTGGAGACCAGCGTCCACCAGGAGTAGATCGTCCGGCTCCTCCACCATCAACCGTCGCACCAGTCGGTATGTCGATCATCATTTTGTTTATTAAATTAATCATTACATTACATTTTTCAGGCTTGAAAGCATGTCCAGTATTGTAAGATTAAAATTCTGATAGTTATTTGTTGATTTTTTTTTTTTTGTCTGAACTCATCATGAACTAAGAATTTATTTTTTTTTTAAGGAGGTGGTGGCGATGCCGCATCATCATCTGCTGCTGGACGAGGAGCTATGCGAGGGCGCCGAATGGTCAACCCGGACATCCTGAATTCACGACCTGTTCACGTGAAAGCATCCAAGAAAGGTTTTTTTTTAAACTTGAATTTCTCCAAATATTTAACTTGAGAAATTTACAATTTTTTTTTATTTTTATTTTTTTTTTTCATTTCTTTTCTTTAGGATCCGGCGGAAATCCAATAAAGTTGCAAGCCAACTTTTTCAAAATTTTGAGCGCTCCTGATTGGTGTTTAAAGCAATACCGGGTTGACTTTGCTCCTGAAGAAGACAGATTAATGGTCCGTAAAGGACTCATTCGTATTCATAAAGAAGCATTGGGCATTTACATTTTTGATGGTACTATGTTGTACACTGTTAATCGCTATCAATGTACAAAAACAGAAGTAAGACTTTTTTTTCTTTATTGTTCGGCTTTATTTTTTACTTGATTTTTTTAAAATTTTTTTTTTTTAAACTTTGATACTGATGTAAAATTCTGTTTTTACAGGCGTGGGAATTATTTTCTGAAAGACAATCAGACAATGCCCAAATTAGAATCAGCATCCGTCTCGTTGGAGAAATGACGAAAGGAGATCCAACTTATCCTCAGTTTTATAACATCATTGCTCGTAAAGGATTAGAACATCTCCAGCTTAAATTAGTCAATCGTGATTATTATGATCCTCTAGCCAGTGTAATTGTCTTAAACTTAAAATTTTTCAAAACAATCTAGTATAGTTCATTAACATTTTTTTTATTCTTTAATAATTTTCAGGTCAACATCCACGAGTTTGGACTTCAATTATGGCCCGGTTATCAAACATCTATTCGTCAACATGAACGCGATGTCCTCATGAGTTGTGAAATCACTCACAAAGTGATGCGCCAAGAGACTATTTATCATGTTCTGCAAAGAGTTCGCAACCAGTGTCGTGGTGGTGATGTACATGTATGTATCATCAAACAGTTTTTCATATACTTTCATTATTATTAACATTAATATTAATTCTTTCAGGGGGCCTGCAAAACTGCCGTATTAAATTCACGAGTAATGACTGATTACAACAACAATACCTACCGAATTGATGACATTGATTTCTCCAGAACGCCTCAATCAACATTTCCATTCGGAAAGGACAAAGTTCCGACAACTTACGTTCAATATTATAAAAGCAAGTACGGAATTAACATCCGAGATGTTAAGCAGCCACTTCTTGCCTCTCGTTCAGATCAGAGAGATCGTCGTGCTGGACAAGATGAAATAATTTATCTAATTCCTGAATTGTGTCGCACTACTGGTACTAATTTTTTAACAAATTGTATTTTAAATAATTTAATTAAATTTTTAAATCTTGATTAATATTGAAATTTTTTTTAATTTCAGGATTGACCGATGAGATGAGAAACGACTACAAGTTGATGGCTGCTTTAGCTAAACACACTCGTGTTAACCCTGACAGACGTATCGACAAATTGCTGACATTCAACAGAAGATTGCAGGACAAACCGGCAGTAGTTCAAGAGTTTAAACAGTGGAATTTAAGACTAGATACCAACCTAGTCGAAATTCCAGCTCGTGTATTACCACCAGAAAACATCATTTTTGGATCCTCGAGGGAGTCAGCCACTCAGTCTGCTGATTGGACTAGACACTTCCGATCCTCACGATTGATTATTTGCAACAAATTATCTGATTGGGTTCTCCTTGTTCCAGAAACTGTACGACGTGGGGAAGCTCAGGTAAAATTCTATTTCAATTAAATCGTTACATATTCATCCAAAAATATCTTGATTTTGATTATATTAAGTATTAATTTATAAATAATAATTTTATTTTTCTACAAATATTTCTAGTAACTTGAACTTTATTTTTTTTTTTTATCCAAAATAAATAATCTAAATTTTTTTTTTTTACTTTTTGGCAGAATTTCGTTAGTAACATCATTAAAGCCGGCCAAGGAATGTCATTCTTTGTCAGTCAACCTCGCGTCATTGATATGCGTCGAGATTACGCTTCTAACTATACTGATGAACTGGAAAACATCTTAAGTCGATCTACTCCTCAACTTATCTGCTGTGTTGCACAAAGATCACGTGCTGATGTCTACGCTTCTATTAAAAAGAAGTGCTGTGTGGATCGCCCAGTTCCGAGTCAAGTCATTCTTGCTAAAAATTTAGCATCCAAAGGAGCCATGTCTATTGCTACAAAAGTAGCTATTCAGATGAACTGCAAGATCGGTGGTGCTCCTTGGACTATGGACTTTGGTATGGCTGGGTTAATGGTTGTCGGATTTGATGTTTGTCACGATCCTAACCAACGTGGAACCGATTTTGGTGAGTAAAATGTATTCAGTTATTTCATTTATATATACTAACAACCTTGCAGTCACTATATAGCTGCCGTGATTTTTGAACTATAAATGAATAAAATTTTGCTTCATTAAATAATAACTTTTGTTAAATTGCACTGTACTTTCTTAAAAATTGACGTTTTTAAAGATGTAAGCTCATCCTGACGTTACACTCATCAAGAGCTTTCATTTGAGTACACACATGCTTTTTTTATATATTTTTCATATATACATATATCTAATATATATAAAATATATGAAAAATTGATGTGGGTACTCAAATGAAAGGTCTCGATGAGTGTAATGTCAAGGTGAGCTTGTATCCTAGACATAAAATTTTTCTTATTCTCTTAATAATACAGATTAAACTAGTGATCAATCTACGAATTCCAAAAATTAATTATTGTTAATAGAAAATTTTATCTTTCAAAAATCTAGTTTTGCCATCTAATATCAAGATTAAAAAATATTAACTAAATTTAAAAATATTTTAAAGTAATTTGATATTTAAAATGATATTAGCGAAATAGAAATATCACCGAATATAAATTTAGTCATTTATAAAATAGGGAAAAACCAAAATCGGTGGCTACGTGAATTTAGCCAATTTTTACCGCAGAAACTTATAAAATTTGCCGATTTTAAACTTTACGAGTTGTAAAATTAGTCGTATTTAAACTTCTTGTAACTTTTGAATGGGTGGGTCAAATCTGCTCTAATTTTTAGAAAACCTAAATTTATAGAAGTCCTTTTAGACGATTTAAATTGTTTTTTGATCCGTCAATTCGTCCAAAATTTACGAAAAATTGACATACGACTAAATTTACAATTCACAAAGTTTACAATCGGCTAATTTTATAAGTTTCTACAGTAAGAATTGACTAAATTAACGAAGCCACAGATTTTTTTTTTCCGCTATTTTATAAATGACTGAATTTATATTTGGTGAAATTTCCATTTCGCTAATTTCATTAATGGCATTTTTTATTAGTGACTTATTTTACAAATGACATTATCAACTAATTTTCAAATTTAGAGTTGATAAACGTTCTAGTTTACAAACGACTATTTCCCCAGTAAAATTAAAAACATACTTTAATTGAGGATTTGTTAAACAAGTATTGCTAAGGTGCATTAAATTATTTATGATATTTTTAAGTAAAATACTTAAAAAAAAAAGTCCTTACGCAGATAAGTAATTTTAAGGATAAATTATTTTTCTGCTCAAAATATGGAAGAGAAAATATATAATGTCCATTTCATTTAAGATAATTAATTATTGTAATGATTAAAAATAACAAAATATGTTTATCTTTGTAATACATATTCTATTAAAAATAAACAATTAGTTTAATGCTAATCAATATTTACCTATTTTTACTCTATAAGGTAAATAGTTAGTTTCATTTTTATAATTTTATTGTTTATAATAGTACATTAAAAAAATATATTTATGAAAGTATGTTTTAGTTAATCAACATGCACATATGAAATAGCTTTATTCAAATTTAAACTTCCAAACGTTTAAATACAACACAAGTCGAATAAAAAATAAGTGGCCAAAAGATACTCAACCACCAATAATAAAATCTAGACATTGGAATCACGAATTATTTGATAAGAAAGAGATTTTCATTTACAGTCTTGAATTCATATAACAATTATTATGAAATTAATATCAATGAAATATATAAAATTTTCATTTATATAAAATACATTTTTTTTCTTAAAATAATATGCATTTATTTTATCGACTATCTTCAATATCTTGGTCACCAATCGTCGGATTTATCACTCGAACTTCATCAGTAGGTGGTGGACGGTGTCTTCCAAGTCTTGATTGACATTTGCGTAATAATTGTGGAATCAACACGTTGTTATAAAATGATGTTCCAATTAATAAAATGGTGAATCCAAATAACTATAAAAAAATCGAGTTTTTTAAATAATATTTATAGTCTAAGTTGAAAATAAAAATTAATATTACTTACTTGAATAGTAGTGGAGACGTAATGAAGTTCTTGCCATTGAAATATAATTGAAAATATCCAAATGGTGATAGTTCTTATACTATCAAGGATCATTCGTGTGGTAGCGCTCATTTCCTTAGTTACACTGATTCCAGCAAAATTGAAGAATGCAATACTCAACATAATACCTTTAAATACAAAGCAGTTGTAAATAAATATTTTTATTGAAAATTAGCAACCCTGCAGTCACTATATGACAGTCGTAACTTGTGAACTATAAATAAATCAAATTTTGATTTATTAAATAATGACTTGTTAAATGGCACTGTACTTTCTTAACTATTGAAATTTTTAAAAATATGAGCGCATCCCGATGTTGCACTCATCAACAGCTTTCATTTGAGTACCCACATGCATTTTGATATATTTGTCATATATACATATATATGATATATATAAATATAT